>JANAVB010011101.1:0-82070 GCA_029216955.1 Iris pallida | reverse complement strand
CATTAGCTTGAAGTTTCAGAAAAAATTCCCTTTCATATTTTATACGCTGTATTAGTACTAAAATAGCGGAAGGTGCTTGAAATTTAACCACTCATGATACTAGATTCTCCCTTTATTAATAATTGAAATCAAAATCCAATTATTATCAAGAGGGAAATTATTAGGAACGAGCAGTAAGTGCTGAAGGAGCATGTGATGTCCATGACCGACCACTGATGGCCAACTAGCCTTATAGATACCTCCAAATTAACAAGAAGAAATAAAATATGCATGCCCCAATATCATATATAATACTATACTCTTTTTTTTTCTTTAACTCTTTTTGATGAGGAGAGGAGGTTGTTGCTGAATGACTCACTCAACTGTTGTGTATCTTAATCACTATATTATTAAGTGTCTCAATTTGAAGTGGATGAATAGCTGCTCAACAACTTCAACCACTTTGTTATTACCTATATATGAAGTGAATGAATAGCTGCTCGGGTCGAGCTCGGACGGACTTGTATCGGCAGGCCTCGGACCGGGCTCGGGCGGACTGATGCTTAGTCCAAGACCTGCCCTATGTTGGCACATTTTATTTTGATAATATTAACAGCATCTTCTTAGTTTAGTTTTCTCTATTTTCAGATTGATATCATTTCAGAAGCTCTACTATAAAGTCTGTCCATTCAAGTTTACCATCCATAGCCTTAAAGACTGAAGCAAAGACCAGCGCTCCTTGTATAGACGGCTTCCTACACTGCATGAATTCGAGTCAGTCAGTACGGTCTAGGTCTTTCTGTAACACTTGGTTGGATGACAAACTAAAAAGCTTTTACTTCTTAAAGTCAAAAAATCAATATCCTATAGAACGACATACCGGCGGTATGCTCCGGCATACCGACGGTATACCGTTTTATTGTCCACAAAACTTTCTATGAGAAATGTCGACATACGACGGTATGCTCCGGTATACGACGGTATACCATTTGTGGACCACAAAATGTTCTATGACAAACATCGGCATACCGACGGTATGTTCCGGCATACCGACGGTATACTGTTTTGATTGCCTCAAAAACGTTCTGTAATAATCGTCGGAATATGACGGTATACTCCGGCATACCGATGGTATACCATTTTATGAGCCATAGAACTTTTGTGACAAACTTCGGCATACCGACGGTATGCTCTGGCATACCGACGGTATACCATTTGTTTATTACAAAAACATTTTGTGACACATAGGTATACCGATGGTATCACGGCATACCGACGGTATACCGGCTTACGAAATTTGATTTTTGAATGAATGACTAGCATTAATGGCAGCATAAATGCCCCCGGATATTAATATGACCGTTACTGTTTGACCGGTATACCGACGGTATACCGGTCCATACGGACGGCATGCCGGTCAGGCTGTATCCAGGAGCATTAAATGCTACCTACTTGGTTTCTCTAAATGAAAGCCTTCTCTCTCTTGAAGCTCTCACCAACTCTTGCCATAAATTTTCCAAACAACCAAGAGCTCCACCATAATACTCTACCAAGCTTTTAATTGTCATCCTCTCAAAGTGCTAGAGTATTTAAGAGTTGTAATTTTGATCTTCAAGTGTTAGAAGATCAACAAGTTCTTCTCATTCTTTGAAGTTGGCGAGCCTTCGTAAGAAAACTCGTGTGTTGAAGTTGGCGAGTTCTTCGGATCCAAACTCGTGTTGAAGTTGGCGAGTCTTCGGATCCAAACTCGTGTGTACTATTTTATTAAATAGTAGATTTAGCCGGAGAGAGTTCTCGGGACTGGATTGCATCGCGAGGATACCATGATATCTTGTGTTTGATCTTCTTACTTTATCTTTTTATTTGACGTATATTGCTTTTTGTGCTTAAGTATTTTTTATTTCCCTATTCACCCCTCTAGGGTTCTACAATTGGTATCAGAGCTTGTTCTCTTGATTTGGATTTACACCCTTTGTGATCCATGGCCACTGTCACGACCGCACCCGATTTTTTTTTAAACGGATACGAGACGTGTCCAAGCCAGCCTACGCCGCAGTGTCGGCGGTAGAACGCTGTCACGGCCATGAAGATCAAAATCACAAATAATACTCATTCACAAAATTAATTAACTTACAATGATCATAAGATTTACATTTGCAAAAAAATATAAACTTGTACACATATTGGAATGACTACAACTCCGCTATCTAACTAGTCTCTAGGCTTTTGTCTGCAAGTATTCCCGTCACTCTCCAAGCTAAGTGAATCCACGGCTAACCTAAAATTGGTTTCCAGTCAGGAATGGAACGAGCACAATTCACTGAATGCAATTCCAAATAAAGAAAATGACTATAAAACAAAGGTTAGACATCAATCATGAGTTTTGAAAGTAAACAGTAAAGCCGTAAGAATAGACAGAAAATCAATAGTAAATAAATAGACTCATATACTTTCCCATTGTTAGAAGTACCTTTGTATGTGATCGGTCTTGGGATAATTATGCGACACGGTCTACACGGTCTAAAGTTACACGGTCTACAGTTACACGGTCTAAAGTTACACGGTCTACAGTTATACGGTCTAAAGTTACACGGTCTACAGAAAATATTACAGTAAAGAAACACTGTCTATAATAATAATCACGATCTATACAGTTTAAATGCAGTAAAATCATGGTCTATACTGTTTACTTTGTATAAATAAATCACTGTCTACATGTCTACGAAAATAAATGCAACACGGTCTACGGTCTACACGGCTAAGGTCAGATCACACATCTTGGTACTTCTCATTCCCGACTCAACAATTTATAATAGAAAATAATCACAAAATCAATGACACTAATCAATGAAATATAGTAAAGAATATCGAAATGCAGACAATAAACTGTACTCGCCTGTAGTCCTTGCTGGTGAAACCGACAAATCTGAACTACTCAATGAGCCACAATAGTCAAAACCCGTACAACAGTCCCCAGAAGCTGAAATAAACATTATAATGTTTTTAGAATAGTCAAATTAGCTAGGATTGCCTGTCCTTAAGTCAATTCTGGACACAGTGGCAAATGGGTAATTTCGGACCAAAACGATGTCCGCCGTTGGACCCGCTTTGCACCGAAAAGCGTGCCAGAGTCAACGGTCTCTAAAGTCGTCAAACTACATGTCCACGGATCCATTTTTTCGATACGAATCCAACCGTATGTCCGGAGTTGGATTCTGGCGGGCCGTGCACAAAATGCTCGTTGAGCCGGACCGTGGGGCCCGCAAAACGACGTACGATTCAACTGTCTCCGAATTGGACCAAACTTGGCATACAGGACCAGAAAAATGATACTGTCCTGCTGGCGCAAGTTTCGTCTTGATGTGACGAATATGCACAAAGTAATTGGCTAAGGGCCCAAGTGTATGCATGTACAGTTATTTTCAATAATCACCTGCATTGGTTTCTATGTGAAATAGTGAAGGAAATGGTGTTGCTTGTTTGATGGCATCTCGAATAATTGGTTATTGAAGTTCTTGGAAGAAAAAGATTCCTTTCTTCCATGCTTGGAACAACACAAATCTAGCTTCTACCTAGGTGAGTGCTTAGGGTTCCCACGTGAACAGTAAAGTGGATATCAATAATATAATTAATAACATTTGGAGACAAGTGCATGTTCCAACTGTGTTATATGCACATTCGTGAACAGTCCTATATTATAGCATTACATGCCTACATAAATATATGTGGTAAATGCGTACTTGCATATAATTTGTAAATAACCATGTGTATATGCACTATGATGTTCCTGTAGAATATATTAACTAAACCTAATTATTATATTAACCTTTATTCACCTACATGCAGCATAAAAACTGAAGGGTGGGGGTTAATTAGGTCTTTACTCTAAAAGGTAATGTCTCATGTTGGTTTTCCTCTTCAAACTACAGCCTTGGCCAACTCTTTCCATGTGAGAGCTTCCGTCTTGACTCCCCCATCCACGCAGGGAGACCCGGAGGTTGGAGATTATTGATGATGGGGCTATGCACAATGAGGCTCGACGGATACATACGCAGTTAGCTCGTTGACGAAGCCCGGCTGACCGACGTATCGTCGACAACGAGCACGGTGTCGGGGTCTGGTTGAAAATCAAGGATGTAAAGCGCGTGGCCGATTTAGATCATGTGGAGGTGTCGAGGTACTGTCGAACTGCAGTAGGGGAGGAAGGACGGCAGTCGCAGCCGTGCGGTGCAGTCAACACTGACCGAACCCTCGCAGAAGGGGCCCGACGGGTGTGCCACCCGATCGATCGACTCACAGACATATCGACGTTCGATGGTCGAACGATCCGCGAGGAGTGGGTGGCGTGCACCGCTAGGAGAATACTCGTTGGCAGGCATGCACAGCGCCCCAGTTCCTATTTTGACGTCCGAGTGGGGTCGACGAGGAAATCGCCGGAGTCAAGTGTACCAAGGAGGTGGCTGCTCGGTATATGGCTCTGTTCGTCGTGACGGAGTGGTGCAGAGGCAGAAGGCCGGCCCATCGTGGTGGTGATCATGGTGATGCCGAAAATGGTGGAGTGGTGGAGGCCGTTGGTAGCTACTCCGATGGCCGGGGAAGAGTAGGCTTGAGTTGAGGTGGTACTTATGAAGGAGCGGAAGTTGTAGCAAAGCAGGCTTCGTTTCTGCTTTGCGGCTACGAGAACCCTCTCTGCTTCTTATTCCCTTATATAGCACAGGTGCTAGGTTTACACAGAAATGGGCTCACTACGGTGGGCTTCCGTTATAATGTGGAGATGAAATTAGTGCTATTGGGTTGAACATACATAGTACCAACCAATATTTTGGGTTTAGATATCAATGCTACCTACCCATTTTAGCGTAAGTAAACTATAGGCCTTGTTGACACCAACATTTAGTACTCCTCAATATACCTTTCACGTAATCATGGCCCAATATATAGGCTGAAGCCATACAGAAATTTTATGTCATATATATAAACATATTGGCTCTTAGAATCTCATAGTAAAAGGTTTTTTTTTTAAAGATCAATAATAATGAAAATAATAAAAACTAGTTTAACAAATTTAGAAAAATTCGAGGGGGGTTTACATCCTACCCAACTTGTAAAAATTTGTCCTCGAAATTAGATAAGCCAATATCCCAGATTAGCAAGTTCAAATAAGAGGGGGAGCACGTGTGTCTAATCGAAAGGATGGAGGAGTAGCTATATCGGATTCCAAATTGACTCCACATACTCTACAAGGTTTCTTCATTCAACACTCTACCCAACTTATAGAAGTTGGCTACCGTGAAAGTTGTTGTTACGAGACTTCTGAAAAGTCAAAATTCTAAGGGAAGATGTAAGAATATTGGTTCTTCTGACCTCGATCGTGGACCCTAAGGGAATACTAGGTACATCATGGCATTCTTGGTCAACAACTTCTATAGGAGAATTTTACATTCTAACCTCGTCCCCATAGGGTCATACTTTAACAAGATAAGTAGGTATCTCTTGTTCGGTTATAACTATAACGGATTGGTTCAGAGAATAATTCAGTCTTCGCCTAACCTGGGTAGCTACTAGACGGGATTCAATAATAATGCAGCACTGTGCTATAGATTTTGATTAGATAAGGGCCTGGAATCCTTAATCATTTGTGAAATTTTAGAAGGTTCCCTAACACTTCAAAATTTTATTCTCGAAATTGAAACTAAGACATGATTTTATGATAGGACGAATTTTGAGGAGTCAAGGTTGCATCTACTACCTACGGCTATCTAAATGCACGAGAAAGGAATATAAGATGCACTACAAAGATCATATCACAACTTACAAACAGGTTGAGGAGTGACTACGAAGGGTATCCCATTCCAAGAGGTAGATTAAACTAAGTTCTGGGTTCTTCCAACTTATAAAATTGTTAATTGGGAAGTACGGTATTAGGACTCCTAAAAAGATCAAAATTTAAGTAGCTGCATGAAGATATGGGACTTCTAACCGAGTACGAACTCTATAGGGAGCCTAGGAATTACTTAATTATCATTGCCCATATATTAGTCATGTCTTGTCAAAGTAGAAGAAGAGGTCTGGTTAAGCACAACCTGAAACAAGTTGGTACATCTATATTCCATTCGTCGAATAACATAGGCTCCGATGAGTTACGGTTAAGAAATTTATGGAAGAAAGATTTTTTTTTCGACCAAGAGATGGGGACTACATAATTGGTTTAGTGACCTATTTCATATATAGGTTTTAAGCATGGGTGGGTTGACACGACGAATTTCAATGGGTTCCCTAATTGGACATAAATCTTTGATGGAATGGACCCTGGATTTTTAATTTATATGGGCTGGACAAAATTCTACCCAATCAACCTGAACCATTCCTATGAAGTTAGGGCAACCTAGAATAGGTTAAAACTTGAGTGGGTGAGCTATATGTTCGAGTTGGTTAACTAGGGCCCTAAAGCCCAAAAATGTGCCTTCAGTGACTTTTGTGTTTAAGTAGCACGAGAAGACACAATTAAGCGGCATTAGTGGCATATGCTTAGTGGCTTCGAGTAGATCACAACCATATGTTGGGTCTAATGAATTGGGTCAAGGTTGAGACTCTAGGTCGGGAAGTATACCGGTATTATGGTAAGGGTTATAACTAGTCCTTTTGGACTGAAAGTCGTACCACAAAAATAGAGTACAAGGGGATATGTTTGAGTGGGACATGATATACCTAGATGAAGGTGGACTCGTCTAGTTCTTGCATACAAAATTTGCTGAAAGGTAACAACTGGTCTCGTGCTCCGATTGTTAGTGACACGGCCGGGGACACAAAATGATCTAAATGGAAAGTGGGAGTCCAAGAGGCACCAATTATCATCCTAATAAAATATTCAAATCAATCGGTAATCCTTGTATATCCCAAAAATTTGGAAGGCTTACAGTCTACCCACCTTAGAAGCTAGGGCATGGTCTTAGGAATAATGAGGTCAGAAGGATTACAAAGCTCGGATATCGTACCTCAACTCTTGTTAATAAAGAATAAGGCACGACGTACGAAATACGGTAGATTAAGTCGAGTCAAGGATCGTTCCTTAATAGATGGAAATCGAGTGTGTACAATGACACCTGGTCGATAAAATAGAACGATCTACTCATCCACAGTATACAAGTTTCCGATGGAGTAACCAACTCCAAGGCACAACATAAGAAAAGATTTCTAACAATTGAGTCAAGAATTTCTATTTGGTCAAACCTGCCAGACTATGGTCACAAGGGTTGTAGTGATCATGTATTACTTTGACAACTGGTAGATCATAATCTGACAGGGTATTTAAGCTATGGTATTGGCTAAGCTATTGACTGTGGTGTTCCAACACTAGTTAGGTCTTAATAACAAATTTTACATAAATAGAGTAATATTTGTTGGAACCAATCTCGGGATGAGCGTCACGGTAAATGATTACTCTATTGTCCACTTCTCATGTCTAACTGTGGGCTTCGGTCGAGGAAAGGTTGGGTTAAGGTTTAAGAGTTGCTAGTTAAAGCAAGCTCCAACCAAGTAATTTGAGACTCACAACATTTGGTTTCTTGAAAAAGATAGTCTCCTAGGTTTGCATTCTAACTAAAGGTAAAACCCTAATCGTTCTCAAATTCAGATGGCTAGAAGTCTCAATAGTAGCTTGAGGGTCGAGAGGAGAACGAGTAACTCAATTACATGGCTGGCCGATGGTATCTACACTTGGGTATACAACTATCATAGCCATGGGGATATGCGGTATCTCTCTACCAATTACGAGCTTCTGCCTTTCGAACCAGTGAAGGACAAAAACAATAAAGAGTTCAAGAAAGATGTTACTGAATACAATTACGTGGTTCAAGGACGAACTTATAATTTAAGAGGAATTGTCAAGCAGTCGCGGATGAGATCCTAGATACATATATATATATCTCCATCCACGTAGTGTAATTAAACGAAAGAGCGAACCAAATGCATCATGGTTGATCAGACCATAATACACTGATTCTGATTAGACAATAAGTTAGCAGGCGTCCCACTAAACATATGCCTCGAATCAAGCTCGAGAACAGAGTAAGCTTGCAAAAACTAGGCTGTAATAGCAGCGTTGGTCAAGATAGTCGATATTTCAGTACGCGAGATTTTTGAAAAGAGGCACAAGTAGATCGAGTTTAGAGGAAATCAAACTTTACCTGGTGTGATGCTCCTATAGACATCCCACTATCATCTTACCCTTAAGGCCTTGGTCGACTAATGGTTTATGGACTTTGAATTCTATATTCTAGGTAACCTATTAGTGTCAGTCAATTTCCTCATCAATGGATCACGAGGATCATACGGAGTGCTAGGTCGGGAGACATGCTACCAAACTTACTGACTTCCACTACTATTGGCTTTGTATCTTATGGGACATACATGGCACTGTCCTATCCTCTATAGTACCCTAAACTTGTAATCACGTCTGAAATTATTTACCGAGGATTATGCCTCGTCCGTATACTCAGGCGATGGTAAACCCTTGTTTCGTAACTCAAATATGATACAAATCGAACATTACTTAACTCTACCCAATATTGCTCAAGGATAACTACGATCAAGAGTGGACCACTAGTCATATTTCTAGCAAAGTTCTATAACCGGTATTTTCCTAATCTAATTTCAACTCTAGGGGTCGTGTCTCGCCAGTGCGCTGCTGGCTGCAGTGAATCCATAGTCTCCAAAATTTAAATAAATAGCGACAGTGCGCTGCTGTCATGCCATTATGAGTTAAATAATATTCTTTTAACTATTTTGTATAAATCCCTGAGCTTCTAGAGATTTAAACAGGTTGACTATGAAATAATCGTAAATATTTGTCCTATCAGTCATAACCCCCTTCCATAAAAGATTGAACATGGAGGAAATAACTGAAGACAAAGAAATACGAACACTCTAGTATCTATTTCGTGTGTGTTCAAACCATGGAGAAAAAAACCTTGAATCGAAACCAACTCGAGGTTCATGGGAATAACACTAATCAAATTTATACAATCAATAATTCCTAGGGCAGATAGAAACTAAATAGGTAATTCGATTAAGATATAAGGATGTATCTAAGTGGCAAAGAGAGGATTTGCACCATTCATCAAGGTTAGATATTAATTCTATAGAGTCTGTCTTACCAAGTGAATAACCTATCCATATTGGATCAAATCGGCATATCAAGAGGTAATAGTGTACCTATAAGGATCTGACACTCTTTCAAATTAATAACTCCTTATCTACATTGCATGGCCTAGACTACCCATCAGTAAATTTGTATAAGGGACTCCTAGTCCTAGTCATTCTCTTAAATTAAATTAATTTTTAATTCGTGAATGAGCATTTTCTAATCGCAGGCTCGCAATAGTACAACTAACTACAGTACTATTACGAGTTCGCATGATTTGCGAAGATCGACCTGCATGGGCCACCACAAAAACTTGTCACGACCCGCACCCATTTTTTTTAAACGGATACGAGACGTGTCCAAGCCAGCCTACGCCGCAGTGTCGGGGTAGAACGCTGTCACGGCCATGAAGATCAAAATCACAAATAATGCTCATTCACAAAATTAACTTAACTTACAATGATCACAAGATTTACATTTGCAAAAAAATATAAACTTGTACACATATTGGAATGACTACAACTCCGCTATCTAACTAGTCTCTAGGCTTTTGTCTGCAAGTATTCCCGTCACTCTCCAAGCTAAGTGAATCCACGGCTAACCTAAAAATGTTGGTTTCAGTCAGGAATGGAACGAGCACAATTCACTGAATAGAATTCCAAATAAAGAAAAGATATAAAACAAAGGTTAGACATCAATCATGAGTTTTGAAAGTAAACAGTAAAGCCGTAAGAATAGACAGAAAATCAATAGTAAATAAATAGACTCATATACTTTCCCCATTGTTAGAAGTACCTTTGATATGTGATCGGTCTCGGAACAATTATGCGATACGGTCTACACGGTCTAAAGTTACACGGTCTAAAGTTACACGGTCTACAGTTACACGGTCTAAAGTTACATGGTCTACAGAAAATTACAGTAAAAAAATACTGTTTACAAAATAATAATCATGATCTACACAGTTTAAATGCAGTAATAATCACGGTCTACATTGTCTACTTTGTAATAAATAATCACTGTCTACACTGTCTACAAGAAATAAATGCAATACGGTATACACGGTCTACACGGTCTAAGGTCAGATCACACATCCTTGGTACTTCTCATTCCCGACTCATAATTTATAATAGAAAATAATCACAAAATCAATGACGAATCAATGAAATATAGTAAAGATCAATATCGAAATGCAGACAATAAACTGTACTCGCCTGTGGTCCTTTGCTGGTGAAACCGACAAATCTGAACTACTCAATGAGCCACAATAGTCAAAACCCGTACAACAGTCCCCGGAAGCTGAAATAAACATTACCAATGTTTTTAGAATAGTCAAATTAGCTAGGATTGCCTATCCTTAAGTCCAATTCTGGACACAGTGGCAAAACGGTAATTTTGGGCCAAAATAATGTCCGCTGTTAGACCCGCTTTGCACCGAAAAGCATGCCAGAGTCAACGGTCTCTAAAGTCGTCAAACTACATGTCCACGGATTAGTTTTTCGATACGAACCCAACCGTATGTCCGGAGTTGAATTCTAGCGGGCCGTGCACAAATCGCTCGTTGAGCCAGACCGTGGGGCTCACAAAACGACGTACGATTCAACTGTCTCCGAATTGGACCAAAGTTGGCATACAGGACCAGAAAAATGATACTGTCCTGCTGGCGCAAGTTTTGTCTTGATCTGACGAATATGCACAAAGTAATTGCCTAAGGGCCCAAGTGTATGCATGTACAGTTATTTTCAATAATCACCTGCATTGGTTTCTATGTGAAATAGTGAAGGAAATGGTGTTGCTTGTTTGATGGCATCTCGAATAATTGGTTATGTGAAGTTCTTGGAAGAAAAAGATTCCTTTCTTCCATGCTTGGAACAACACAAATCTAGCTTCTACCTAGGCGAGTGCTTAGGGTTCCCACGTGAACAGTAAAGTGGGATATCAATAATATTATATTAATAACATTTGGAGACAAGTGCATGTTCCAACTGTGTTATATGCACATTCGTGAACAGTCCTATATTATAGCATTATATGCCTACATAATATATGTGGTAAATGCGTACTTGCATAATTTGTAAATAACCAGTGTTATATGCACTATGATGTTCCTGTAGAATATATTAACTAAACCTAATTATTATATTAACCTTTATTCACCTACATGCAGCATAAAAACTGAAGGGTGGGGGTTAATTAGGTCTTTACCTCTAAAAGCTAATGTCTCATGTTGGTTTTCCTCTTCAAGCTACAGCCTTGGCCAACTCTTTCCACGTGAGAGCTTCCGTCTTGACTCCCCCATCCACGCAGGGAGACCCGGAGGTTGGAGATTATTGACGATGAGGCTATGCACAATGAGGCTCGACGGACACACATGCAGTTAGCTCGTTGACGAAGCCCGGCTGACCGACGTATGCGTTGACAACGAGCACGGTGTCGGGGTCTGGTTGAAAATCAAGGATGTAAGCGCGTGGCCGATCTAGATCATGTGGAGGTGTCGAGGTGCTGTCGAACTGCCGTAGGGGAGGAAGGACGGTAGTCGCAGCCGTGCGGTGCAGTCAACACTGACCGAACCCTCGCGGAAGGGGCCCGACGGGTGGTCGCACCCGATCGATCGACTCACAGACATATCGACGTTCGATGGTCGAACGATCCGCAAGGAGTGGGTGGCGTGCACCGCTAGGAGAATACTCGTTGGCAGGCCATGCACAGCGCACCAGTTCCTATTCTGACGTCCGAGTGGGGTCGACGAGGAAATCGCCGAAGTTAAGTGTACCAACGGGAGGTGGCTTGCTCGGTATATGGCTCTGTTCGTCGTGACGGAGTGGTGCAGAGGCGGAAGGCCGGCCCATCGTGGTGGTGATCATGGTGATGCCGACAATGGTGGGAGTGGTGGAGGCCGTTGGTAGCTACTCCGATGGCCGGGAAAGAGTAGGCTTGAGTTGAGGTGGTACTTATGAAGGAGCGGAAGTTATAGCAAAGCAGGCTTCATTTCTGCTTTGCGGCTACGAGAACCCTCTCTGCTTCTTATTCCCTTATATAGCACAGGTGCTAGGTTTACACAGAAATGGGCTCACTACGGGTGGGCTTCCATTATAATGTGGAGATGAAATTAGTGCTATTGGGTTGAACATACATAGTACCAACCAATATTTTGGGTTTAGATATCAATGCTACCTACCCATTTAAGCGTAAGTAAACTATAGGCCTTGTTGACACCAACATTTAGTACTCCTCAATATACCTTTCACGTAATCATGGCCCAATATATGGCTGAAGCCATACAGAAATTTATGTCATATATATAAACATATTGGCTCTTAGAATCTCATAGTAAAAGGTTTTTTTTAAAGATCAATAATAATGAAAATAATAAAAACTAGTTTAACAAATTTAGAAAAATTCGAGGGGGGTTTACAGCCACTAACCCTAGTATCAACATCTTCCATAATGAGGGACACTCCACAAATAGGCCTCCCTTATTTGATGGAACCAACTATAACTACTGGAAGATTAGGATGAGAATTTATCTAAAGTCCATAGATTTCGATTTATGGGATTGTGTGATAAATGGTCTCCCTACTCCTTCCAGAGTTATTGAGGATGTTGCATCTGACACCCTTAGGGACATACTTACTGAAACACCAAGAAGCTTGCTAGTCGAGATGCCAAGGCTATGAACGCTCTTTATTGTGCTCTCGATAGTAGTGAATTCAATAGAATCTCTACTTATAAGACTTCCAATGAGATTTGGAAGGTACTTGAAGTCACACACGAGGGTATATCATAAGTAAAGGAATCCAAGATTAGTAGACTCACGCAAGAATGAGTCCTTTAAGATGAAACATGATGAGTCTATTACATGCATGTTTACTCATTTTGGTGATATTATTAATCCTCTTTTCTCTTGGTAAGAATATCCTGCTCATAAAAAGATCAGAATACTTAGAGAATTGACAAAAGGATGGAGTCCTAAAGCTACCGCAATCATTGAGGGGAACGACCTGACAGTCATGAACCTTGAGACCCTTATGGGGAAGCTAATGACTCATGAACTCGATATGAAAGATCGAGAGGAATCTTCCATACAAGTGAAGGGAAGGAGAAGGCCAAAGAGAAGGAGAAGTCTCTTGCTCTCAAAGTACAAAGTCCTACTCTAAGGATAGCTCCAGCTAAGCACTTCCGAAAGTTCCTCAAATTCAACAAAGCCAACCGCTTCAGACGAGACAATGAGGAAGATCCGGCGTGCTATCAATGCAGAAGAACCGGACACATCAAGAGGGACTGTCCTATGATAAGAAAAGACTCAAGCAAGTATGAGAAGCCTAGCAAAGGAAGCTCGTCCTCCAGAAAATTCGCCAACACAAGCATTTGGTGTGAGAGTGACGCAAGCGACTCCGACAATGACAAAGAGTGCAAACACAATGCCAACGTTTGTCTCATGGCAACCGATGAGGTACTTGATGATCTATCTTTAAATACTCTTACTTATGATGATTGGAGAAAGCTATCCTTGAACTACATGAAGAGCACAAAGGTGTTAGGAATAAATACAAGAAATCTCTAAAAGAAGTTGATGTTCTTTAACTTGAAGTAGAGAGACTCTCAAGCATCATTATGATGTAAAGGGAAAATCTTGCTTCTGACACGGATGAGATTGAGTCTTTGCGACTCAAGTTTCAAGAATCCCTTGTCACCATCAAGAAAAAGGATGATGAGATTCAATCCATGAGAAGGGCTTATGAATTTGCTATGCATAAAGTTCAAGATACTAATAGGAGAGAATATGATACTTCTATTAAGTATAATGATCTTCTTGTACAGAGTAAGAAACTAGGTAATAAGAACACTACTCACGTACATACTCCAAGACACCTCCACACTCATCACAATGCTAGACATACTTCTTACATGAACACTACACACAAGTCCTATTCTAACGCAAGGAAAGGACCATTCGTTAAAAAAAACACTTCGCACCATGCTTTTTATTATCATCATCATAATACTAGTGATAGAACTCCTCGCACTAGAGATTCACATATGCATGATACTCACATATCTTCCTCTAAATCCTCTATGATTTGCAACTACTGTGGCTTGCTTGGACATACGACCAATTATTGTCATACAAGAAAACTAGTTGATAAGAAAGTTTTTAAGTGGGTTCCTAAGACTAACACTCAAGGACCCATACGATCATGGGTACCAAAATGTTCATCTTCAACTTATGTTGTAGGTGAAGAGTCCTTTCATGCTAGAAGTAAGTGGATTCTCGATAGCAGTTGTTCACGGCACATGACCGGGGATGCTTCATTATTTACAACGCTATCGATGAAGAAGGAAGGACACGTCTCCTTTGGTAACAATCTTAAAGGTCACATTATAGGAAATGGTAATATCGGTTTCCCTCCTTATCCTTGTATTAAGAATATATGTCTTGTTACTAATCTTAAACACAATCTTCTTAGTATTAGTCATCTACCGATAACGGTTTTGATATCAAGTTTGCTAAGCTTAAATATTCATTACCGATAGTTCAAGTGGATCTATTGTTTATGAAGGCATTAGAGAAAATAATATCTATGTTTTATATCTTGTCGAAGACACTAACAATGACAGGTGCTTAGTTGCTAAGAACGATAAAAGTTGGCTTTGGCACATGAGGCTCGGATACGCCAACATGGATACTATTTCTCGTCTTGCCACCAAGAAGATCGTAAGAGGACTCCCAAGTATCCCGTTCAAAAAGGATATGGTGTGTGAAGAATGCGAGAAAAGTAAGTTGACCAAGTCATCCTTCAAATCCATCAAATCTGTGAGTACCTCTAGACCTCTTTAACTTATTCATATGGATCTTTTTGGTAGTAGAGTTGCTAGTCTTAGAGGCAAGCTTTATGCTTTTGTTTTGGTTGATTTTTCGAGATTTACTTGGGTTAGTTTTCTTGCTTACAAAAGTGATACTTTTCGTGAATTTGTTGCTTTTTGTAAATATGTTCAAAATGAGAAAGGTTTTTCTATTAACAAGATTAGAAGTGATCATGGAGGAGAATTTGACAATGCCGATTTTAAAAAATTTTATGAAAATAATAGTTTTGGACATGATTTGCTTGTCCACGAACTCCTCAACAAAATGGTGTTGTTGAGAGAAAGAATAGAACCCTTGGCGATATGGCCTGGGTTATGTTAAACCAATATAAGCTCTCCCAATATTTTTGGGCGGAAGCCATTAACACGGCATGTCATGTTAAATAGGGTCTTGATTAGACCTATTTCTAAAAAGACTCCGTATGAGCTTTGGTTTGAAAAAATTCCCTCTATTGAATATTTTAAAGTTTTTGGTTGTAATTGTTTTATTTTGACTACCAAGGATAACCTAGGCAAGTTGAAGAAAAGCCTATGAAGGAATATTCCTTGGATACTCTACTCATAGTAAAGGTTTTCGTATTATTATAAAAGAAGTCTTGTTGTCGAAGAGTCAATCAATGTCTCTTTTAATGAACTTAACTCTTCTACGTTCTCCTCTTCCGATGATATTGATGGCATCTCGTTTGGGTTAGAGAACTCCTCTATTGGAGATCGTCCTTCTTCATCTAACAACAAAGTTATGACTCCAACAAAAGAGTCTCCACCTCTCGAGCCTCCTCAAAAGGATCTCCTAAAAGAATGGAGATTTGTCACCAATCATCCTAAGGAACTTATCATTGGGGATCCTTCTTCCAGTGTTAGCACTAGATCCTTCACTCGTGATCTTTGTACAAACGTGGCTTTTATCTCTCAAATAGAGCCTAAAAATGTTAATGATGCTTTTCTTGATGAATTTTGGATGATAGAGATGCAAGAAGAGCTAAATCAATTTGAGCGAAACAAGGTTTGGGAACTTGTCCCAAAACCTAGCAATCACCCCATTATTGGAACTAAATGGGTGTTTCAAAATAAACTTAATGAAGATGGGTTAGTGACTCTTAACAAAGCCCGATTGGTTGCTCAAGGCTATAACCAAGAGGAAGGCATTGACTATAACGAAACCTATGTTCCAGTTGCTCGTCTTGAATCCATTCGTATGCTATGTGCTTTTGCTTGCTTTAATGATTTTAAACTCTTTCAAATGATGTTAAGAGTGCTTTTCTAAATGGTATTATTAAAGAGGAAGTTTATGTAAAATAACCTCCTGGCTTTGAAGATTTTCAATTTCCTAATCACGTGTTCAAACTCCACAAAGCCCTTCATGGCCTCAAACAAGCTCCCCGTGCTTCGTATGAGCACCTTAGTTCCTTTCTTGTTTCACACAATTTTTCTAAGGGCAAAGTCGACACAACACTTTTTATTAAATCCCATAGTGGCACTCTTTTATGGTTCAAATTTATGTCGATGACATTTTTGGTTCTACTAACAATACACTTTGTGTAGAATTTGCTAAAATTATGCAGAAAGAATTTGAAATGAGAATGATTGGTGAACTCATTCTTTTGGGCTTACAAATCAAACAAGAACCTAAAGGAACCTTCATCAATCAAGCAAAATATACAAAGGATCTCCTCAAGCGTTTCGACCTTGACTCATCCAAATCAATGAGGACTCCTATGGCAACAACGACAAAGCTTGACAATGATGAAGATGGCACATCGATCGACAATCGTAAGTATCGAGGTATGATCGATAGTTTACTTTATCTAACTGCTAGCCGTCCTGATTATGTTTAGTGTTTGTCTGTGTGCACGATATCAAGCGAATCCAAAGGAATCATACTTATGTGCCGTAAAGCGTATTTTTTTGATATCTCAAAGGCACCGTGAACATGGGCCTTTGGTATCCGAAATCTTCGTCCTTTGAGCTTTACGGCTTCTCGGATGCAGATTTTGTCGGATGCAAGATTGACCGAAAAAGCACTAGCGGCATATGTCAATTCCTTGGAAAATCCTTAGTATCGTGGTTTAGTAAGAAACAAAATTCTGTTGCTCTTTCAACCACTGAGGCCGAGTATATTGCAGCCGGTTGCTGTTGTGAACAAATTCTTTGGATGTCATAAACACTCATAGATTATGGCATTTTTCATACTTGCACCCCTATTAAATGTGATAACATTAGCTCGATCAATCTCACAAAAAATTCGATTTGTCACTTACGCACGAAGCACATAGAAATTAGATACCATTTTCTTCGTGACCATCAACAAAAGGGGGATATTCGTCTTAAATTTATTGACACTACTTATCAGTTAGCCGATATTTTCACTAAACCACTCCCGGAGGATCGTTTCGTTTTCTTTGCCAAGAATTGGGCATTTTAAATTTTGACTCATAGTTCTTCTCGACCGGCACACGACGGTATACTGCGGTATACCGACGACATGCCGATTTGGTTCAGAATTATGTTCTGTGCCAAAAATTGGTATACCATCGACATACGTCGGCATACCGACGGTATACCGGTTTGCGACGGACTGCTGTGTCAGATCAAGCTCGGGCCCCACCTTTTTTCTATTCTTTCTTTATTCCTTTCTTTCCCTCATTAATACCCATTACATCCCTTTTCCCTATTTATTATACAACTCCTTCTCTCCTCTTTCCCATATCCTATCTTCCCATCAACATTTAATACCCATCTCTTCCTATTCCCATTACTCCTCTTTTATCTCCATTTTGATCATTTCCAACCCACCACCCTCTCAACTTTCTCTCTTTAACCGTTCCCCATTAACCACCTCTCTTCAACCGTTTCCACCCTTCCCCTTCCAACATATCTTTTAAAAACCCTATTCTCTTCATCATCCTACTCCACTTTTCACTTCTTCTCAAAACCCTACTTCTTCCTAACTTTCTTCTTTCCAATGGCTGCCCCAAGTGTGCTTGTTCCTCCTCCTTCACTCCCTTCACCCTGGTGGCTCTCCCCCATGGCCATGATCAGCAGGTCTTCACCTCCTCCTTGGCTTCCGAATCTTGGTTTCAACACTTCGTGCACCATAACGTCTACAAAGGTCGCGCCATCAACTGGAACCTCTTCTCCGACCATGTTTCTCTCTTCAAGGAGGCCGACCTATCTTTCTTTCGGCGTCAGGTGCCTGTCTACCCCGCCGTCGTACGTCTCTTCTACTGTAACATGGTCCTGGACATCGAGAACGGGCCACTGCGACGATGGTCAACTATCGTCATTTTTGCATGACGGCTCGTGGCCTCTCTAGCATTCTTGGCGTCCTGGACAGAGGAGAGGCTCTACCGGGCTTGGCTGCTCTTCATCCTTCGGCGTCGGTATCCTTTGACGAATTCTGCGCTATTATTTGCAAGGGCCCAAACCCTCCTAATATCCCGGCTTTTTGTCCAACTGGAGCCGATCTATTATGAGCTCCATAGGATCGTGTGCCACACTCTCTATCCCAAGGGTGACAACTATAAAGCCATCACCGGTGATGCCCTGGTGTGCATGTACTACTTATATTCGAGGAAGCCTTGGTCCTTCCCCAAGACTCTTCTCCATGCTTTCTTCGACGTCCTGCCAGCGGGGAAGCAGAATCTCTATTATGGATCCTTCATCACTCATCTTGGAAGCCAAGCAAGTCGACATCTTCCAATGCTACTCGGATGACATCATTTCTCGCTGTTTCTCGCTCCATTGGTGGTGCCTCCACATCCGTGCCTCCTCCTCCCAAGAGCCGCCAGCTTCTGCTCCTGCTGCACCGTCTCTATCCTCTTGCCTCCGGCCGCTACATGTCGCTGACTCAGCAGCATTTCGATATACGTATGGCTCAGACAGAAAAGCAGATGCGGGCCTACACTCGTGGCTTTGGCACTGATCTAATTCCGCTTCCATAACCAGGCCTATTTCATTCAGCGCACCCTTCAGGACTGGGATGCCTTTCTGGATCTGATTCTTCAGGATTCGATGTACCATGCCTCCCACTTTTTCGATCCCAATGCCTACGATTTTATGTACCCGGACGGCATTGATCCTTTTGGCACTTTCCACCAGGCTCAGGATGGTGGGGATGATCCGGCTGACGAGTAGGGTTGCTTCCTTATGATGGTGGTGTCGAATAAATGGTTGTCTTAGTTTGTGTTTGTTTTATGTCTTTTATGGTCCTTCGACCAGTGTTTTGTTGTTACTAGTTGTTTGTAGTCCTACGGGGACTAGATATTTGTGTTTTTATTGTCATCCCAACTCTCGTAGCGGAGAGTTTTTGCTATGTTTATGTAGTGTTATGGTTATCAAGCATGTATCCAATTTCCAACTTTTATCAATCAATACATGCTTTTGTCTATGATATTGTGTTCCATATTCATGTTTTATTAATTATTTCATTCCCATCTTTGACTAAGTGACAAAGGAGGACAAAACGTATTGAAGGGGAGTTGTCTACCTACGGAGGAGTCACTCCGTGAAGATGCTATCTATATTTTGTCAATTATCAAAATGGGGGAGATTGTTGGCACATTTTATTTTGATAATATTAACAGCATCTTCGTAGTTTAGTTTTTTCTGTTTTTAGATTGATATCATTTCAGAAGCTCTACTACATAAAGTCTGTCCATTCAAGTTTACCATCCATAGCCTTGAAGACTGTAGCAAAGATCGGCGCTCCTTGCATAGACGGCTTCCTACACTGCATAGATTCGAGTCTGTACAAGGTCTAGGTCTTTCTGTAAACACTTAAGGTTGGATGACAAACTAAAAAGCTTTCTACTTCTTAAAGTCAAAAATCAATATCCTATAGAACGGCATACCGGCGGTATACCGTTTTATTGTCCACAAAACTTTCTGTGAGAAATGTCGACATACCGACGGTATGCTCTGGCATACCGACGGTATACCATTTTGTGGACCACAAAACGTTCTGTGACAAACATCGGCATACCGACGGTATGCTCCGGCATACCGTTTGATTGCCTCAAAAACGTTCTGTGATAATCGTCGGAATACTAACGGTATACTCCGGCATACCGGTGGTATACCGTTTTGTGAGCCATAGAACTTTCTGTGACAAACTTTGGCATACCAACGGTATGCTCCGGCATACCGACGGTATACCGTTTTGTTTATTACCAAAACGTTCTTTACACACATCGGTATACCGACGGTATACCGCGACATACGACGGTATACGGCTTACGAAATTTTATTTTTGAATGTCATAGACTAGCATTAATGGTAGCATCAAATGCTCCCAACGGATATTAATATGACCGTTACTGTTTGACCGGTATACCGACGGTATGCCGGTCCATACCGACGGTATGCCGGTCAGGCTATATCCAGGAGCATTAAATGCTACCTACTCTTGTTTTCTCTATAAATGAAAGCCTTCTCTCTCTTGAAGCTCTCACCAACTCTTGCCATAAATTTTCCAAACAACCAAGAGCTCCACCATTAATACTCTGCCAAGCTTTTAATTGTCATCCTCTCCCAAAGTGCTAGAGTATTTAAGAGTTGTAATTTTCGATCTTCAAGTGTTAGAAGATCAACAAGTTCTCTTCTCATTTTTTGAAGTTGGCGAGCCTTTGTAAGAAACTCGTGTGTTGAAGTTGGCGAGTTCTTCGGATCCAAACTCGTGTTGAAGTTGGCGAGTTCTTCGGATCCAAACTCGTGTGTACTATTTTATTAAATAGTGGATTTAAGCCGAAGAGAGTTCCGGGACTGGATTGCCTCAAGCGAGGATACCAGGATACATCTTGTGTTTGATCTTCTTACTATATCTTTTTATTTGACGTATATTGGTTTGTGCTTAAGTTATTTTTTATTTCCCTATTCACCCCCCCTCTAGGGTTCTACACCCTATCCTAATATGGAAATAGGCCAGGCTTCCTAACGATCGGGCTAAATCGGGCTTTGGTCCATCGGGCCGGACAGACTTTTTGGGTGCCCGTGGGCCTCGGGCCCAATAATGATCCCTATGTCAAACCCATATATTCTTCTCAAAAGAGAGAATGGTTATCTTGCATAAAGTTAAATTTGTAGAAGCTAACTTCGTACATATCAAAACATGTGTATGTTGTACTACAAGTATGGCAAGTATAAATACATCTAGATTTTATGGAGCTGATCACTACTTGATCATCAGTAAAAGAAAGAATGTAGGTACAGGAAAGTCAACTAATTCGATGTACTTGTTCTTGATACTGAGATTGTAAACTTTTTTTATGATGAAGGAGACGACCAAAAGCATGAGATGGCACAAACGAAAGTAGACTGAAGGTATGTTGGATCATCCATCTGATGGAGAGACATTGAAACACTTGGACCGAATGTATTTTGATTTACTGTACATCCAAAGAATGTCATATTTGGTCTCTCCCGATGGATTCACCCAGTTAGCCCACAAAAATTTTAGGATTTTTTAATTAGTTTTATTAACTTTAATTGAATTATTAATCACTACTAAAATATAGCAATTTGGCGACGGACCATTAGTGACGGATCTTGTCCGTCGGTAATAGCGACGGATCTTGTCCGTCGGTAATAGCGACGGACTAGCGACTACCTTGTGACGGACTACCGTCAGAAAGCAATAGATAATTTTTCTATTTTTTGTGTCAAAATCAGTCGCACATCCGTCGCTAATTTGACAAAAATTTAGCGACGGATTGATCTCTGTCACTAATATGTCGCACATTGTGGCGGCAAAATCTGAAAATAATGGCACAATAAATTAGCGTCTAACTAGCGACGGACGTTCCGTCGGTAATCTAGTGGGTATTTAGCGACTACCTAGCGACGAATATATCCGTCGGTAGTCCGTCGCTAAATACTGTAACCTAACTTAAATTGAACCGACGGGGGGAAATTTTTCATTCCCCTCCAAAAAGACTCTCTCTTTCCCCCTCTCTCTCTCTCGGCGGCGAGCTCTCTCCGAAGGGTCTCTCTCAAGCGAAGCTCTCTCCGACGGGTCTCTCTCTCAGGTATGCTCTCTCTCTCTCTCTGTGTGTTAACATATAGGGTTTCGGGTTTGGGGGGGAGTCGGCTGTCGCTGGGGCCGAAGGGGTGGGAGGGAGGGAGTGGGGGCGGTGGGGGAGAGGGGTGTTGAGGGCGGCGAGCAGGGTTGGGTTTCGGGTTTTGGGGCAGGAGTAGGGTTTCGGGTGGGGGACAAGGGAGGGGGGCGGGGGGTGGATGGTGTTGGGTGTGGGGCGGAGGGCATGGTGGTGGGTTTGCTGTCGGGGTGGGGGCCGGGGGGGAGGGGGTGGGATGGGGGTTTGCTGTCGGGGGGGGTGGGGGGTGGGGGAGGGGGAGGGGGTTTGTTGTCCGACGGGGAGGGGAGGGGGGGGGGGTATCGGTGGTTTCGGATTGGAATATTCCTATGAGTATCGGTGGTTTCAGATCGGAGTATCGTATCGGGGGAGGGGGTATAGTGGTTTCCGATCGTACCAATCCTATGAGATATCGGATCGGGGGAGGGGGTATCGGAATCGGTATCGGAATCGGATCGGGAGAGAGGGGGTGGGGGAGTGGGTCGGGTAGGGGATGCTGTCGGGAGGGGGGTGGGAGAGGGGGGTGGGGGAGGGGTGGTACCGTGGGGGGGGGTGCTGTCGGGGAGGGGGTGGGGAAGGGGGTCGGGGAGGGGATGCTGTCGGCAACACACACACACACACAACAACACACCCAAACACACACACACAGATATATATATATATAATATATAATATATATATATCTATATATATATATATAATATAAATATATAAAGAAAATAAAAAAAAATATAAATATATAAGAGGGGTTTTCTAATAATATTATATATATTATATATATATATATTATATATATATATATATATATATTTTTTTTCTAATATATATATATATAATATATATATATTATATATATATATATATATATATATATTAGAAACCCCTCTCTTTATTAATCAAGGCTCAATATATATATATATATATATAATATATATAATAATATATATGAAAAAATAAAAAATAAAATAAAAATAATATATATAATATATATATATATATTATTATATATATATAAAATATATATATATATATATATATATATATATAATATAATATATATAGATATATATATATATATATATAGAGGAGTATATATATATACTATATATATGTATATATATATGTATATATCTATTATAATATATATATATATATATATATATATATATATATATAATATATTATAATATATATAGATATATATATTATATATATAAAGGAGTATATATAAAAAAAAATATATATAAAGGAGTATATAATTTTAGTACGTTCGAAACTGAAACTGAAATCAAAACCAAAACCAATTTAGTATCGGTATCGGGCGATTCCTATGAGTATCAGTATCGGTATCGGACTATTTCCTTGAGTATCGGTATCAGTATCGGACTATTTCATTGAGTATCGGAATCGGTATCGGTATCGAACTAATTATGTTTAGTTTATCATACGATACAGATTTTCATATCCAAATTGAAATAGATCGTTACTTCGTTGATCGTAATGGATGTACCAGCATATCAACCTCCTCGACCGTAGGTACTTATATGTATTGACCGTATCGGATTAGTATCGATCTATCGATTTGGTATAGGCCGTATCGGTTGGTATTGGTCTTAGCGAATTGGTATCCCTATCCGATATGTATCGGTCGTATAGCTAGGATTTGTATTGGCCTTATCGATTTGGTATTGGTCATATCTGATAGGTATCGGCCGTGTTGGATTAGTATAGACTATTTCGGATTAGTATCGTAGAAGGTTACTAACATTGTACTTGGTTTCTCTTCTAGAGCTAGATTACCATTACAAGAGAGTCACGAGAGCGTAGCTGGCCAGTTACAGAACATACATGCTTCCTTTTCAATCTCGCTTTTCCTGATGGAAAAGGAAGCATGTATGTTACTATAACTGGCCAATCACGATCTGGTGACTCTCTTGCAATGGTATTCTAGCTCGAGAAGAGAGAAATCCAAGTACAGTTGTTACTAAACCTTTCACGATACTAATCCGAAATGATCGATACTAATCCAACACGGTCGATACCTATCGGATAAGACCAATACCAAATCGATAAGGCCAATATGAATCCTAGCTATACGGTCGATACATGTACATATCAGATAAGATGATACCAATTTATTAAGGCCAATACCAATCTGATACGTCTATACCAAACGATAGACCGATACTAATCTGATATAGTAGATATTAAGTACATCCGGCCTATACCAGCGGATCCACCAATTACTACACGATAGGCCCAATGACTCCAGTTACATCCGGTTATTAGTGAGTACATGATTACATAGTAATTCTGTTAGTCTTGTGATATAAATTTTTACCTCCAATCTGCGATGGATCGTACTTCTTTGATCGTATATGGATGTACAAACGACATCACGAGTGTAGCAACGTATAAGTAGTGTACAGTTTAGTAACAATCTAGCTAGGAATTAGTCAAGAATAATAATTAATTCAGGATTATTAATTCTTGATCAAGATCATCAATCAAGGTCAAGAGTTGATAACCAAGATTAATGTACAATTAATCAAGATGATATAGAACGTAGTGTAGATGCAACGTATAAGTAGTGTACAGTTTGGCATGTCCCGTCCGATATTGACCGATACCCGATACTCACCGATACCGGTCCGATACTATTCGATACCGATTCAATTTGGCATGTCCCTGTATTGGTATCGGACTATTCTTATAAGTCTCAAATCGGTATCAGTATCAGACTATTCCTATGAGTATCGGTATCGGGTTATTCCTATGAATATCGATATCGGACTATCCCTATGAGTATCGGGGGTGGCTGGCCGCGGGGGTCGAAACATACCACCAGACATACAACACACAACACACACACACACACACAAAACAACACACACACATATATATATATTCGACACACACGCATATATACATACATACATATATAATATATATATTATATATATACATATATATAGGAGTATATATTAACTTTGGACCGAAACCAAATAAGTAAATTTAGTATATTGAAAATCGAAACCGAACCGAATTTAGATATTCAAAATATAAACTGAACAGAATTTTTAAAATCGAAACCGAATTGAATAAGTAAATTTAGTAAAATTTAGTATATTGAGGCTCTCGCCTGTACACACACCCACCCTTAACACATACACACATTTGACTAGGACACACACACACCCTCCTACTCTTTCACTCTCACTGTCACACCCTTAACACACACATATTTGACTGAAACACACACACAGACACCCCTCATCTGTACTTCCTCCAGGTCATGCTGCCGGCTGTGTTGCTTCTCCATCCTCTTTCTGCCCACTTCTTCTCCCCTGACTCTACACTTGAGCTGGCTATCATATGTGGCTGACGGAAGTCAAATAAGAAGAAAGAAAGTAGGGAGGAGCAGATGGGTCCAGAGCCATGGTGGAGGAGAGGAGAAGGAAGAAGCTTAATCAGAACGAAGGAATGAATGGATGGAAGAGAACTAGAAAGCACTGATTCTTCTTGTTGTGAGAACTGTGAAGAGTGAGAAAGGAGAGTGGGGTCGTGATTTTTGCGTTCATAATCATTAGAGGGAGCAGCACTGGAAAAGTTGTGACGTTGATAGCATGAGAGAGGGAGAAGGGGAATGGAGGGAGGGAAGTGGCTGCATGTCTTTGGCTTACTCGAGCGATATTTGTGCGTCAGTGTCCCTGTTATTTGTAGGCGTCCCCCTAGCGCGCCATGGGTGGTGGCGCATCACCCCCCTCCCGTCCGACCACTACGACACGCCATCTCCAATGTCGTTTCATTACTCCGATTACAATTTCGATAAACTTCTTACTTTTTTTATAATTTGAGTAAATTTCTTTACCCTATATAAAAATTTCTTTTGTCAGAGAGATGGCTCCCATGACTCCCCTAGGTGGTACTGCAAGCCGAGGAAGGGGCCGAGGCAAGGAACCCTTGGAGGTTGACACGGAGGAAGTCCCCGCCGTCAAACAATAGCCGGTGACTGTTAAGGAGGAGGTACTACCAAAGGTCAAGGTCAAGGAAGAATCGATGACCATCAGAGAAGATATTGCTCCCAAGGTTGAAGTTTAGGAGGAGGCACCGTCAGAGAGTAGTAGCATTTGGACTGACCCTCCTGTCCCTACAGATGACCTCAACCAGATTGAGCCTTCGTATGCAGAGTGGCTGAGAGAATGGTACATGCCTCAACGCAACTATGATCTCTGGCTGTGAGGATTGATCGTCTGACTTGCGGTCTTTGCTGCGGCCAAAGTCGATTTTCCTTTTTTATTGAATATTGAATATTTGGGTTTGAATATTGAATATTTGTGTGTTTTGTGTGAAAAATTTGAATGCTTGGGATATTTGTGTGTTGGAATTGTTTGTGTATTTTGTATATTGGAATATTTGTGTGTTTTGTATATTTGTGCTTGGGATATTTGTTTTATTGAATATTGAATATTTGTGTTTTGTATATTGGAATTGTGTATATTGGAATTGTGTATATTGGAATTGTGTATATTGGAATTGCTTGGGATTATTTGTGTGTTTTGTATATTGGAATTGTGTATATTGGGAATGCCCAGTTTTATGCTATTTTTTTCAAAAAATTCTCAGCTACCAACGGACTGACGACGACTTTCCGACGGACTATCTGTCGCTAACTGGGGGATTCCTAGTTAGCGACGGATGTGCGAATAAAATTCGACGGGTTATCCGTTGCCAAGGTCCTAGAATTATGAAAGATATCCAGGAGCCTGTCGACGGAATATCTGTCGCTACTCCGCCGCTAATCCGACGAGGTTAGCGACGGATGAGTGACGGATGTTGCGTATCAGAAACCCTCTGATACGCGTTTAGCGACGATTTAGCGACGTGTTGTCTGTCGTTAATCTTTGCTATATTAAAATTTTAAACTGTCGAAGTTGACGGGAAGCCGTCGGCTAGCCGTCGTTAACTGTTTTGATTTAGCCAACGGTATCGTCGCTAAGCGACGGACTAGCGATGGACTAGTTTTAGCGACGAGGTTATTCCCGACGGATTTTTTCAGCCCGTATCCGTCGGTAATTCGTCGGTAATTTCAATTAGCGACGGATTAGCGACGGATAGGGTCGTCGCTAAATCGTTGTATTTTAGTAGTGAATATAGAATAAATCCCTACTTTTATTTTTGGACATTAACGACCCTTTTCCATAGTTTCGATTTTGGAAGCACAACAATTATCATTTTCTCCAAACCAATTTTGCAAGCCCTCCGATTTTATTTTAGGGTCATTCTTAGAATTTCTAACAAACTAGGATATATTTATTTATTTATTTATTTATTTTGTTACTTTATAACCATTAATATCCTTCACCATGACTTTAATATTTTGAGCATTACACCGGTCTTTTTCTTCCAATTAACTTTGTGCACTTGACTTAGTCGAGCCAAATTATGTTCATGCCATGTTTGTCACTCACAAACTTATCTTCCCATGCTTTGTTTTAGTCGCACAACTTTCGTGACGCATTTTACGGCAATTGATACTTGTATTCCCTTTTTCTACTGCGTACGATTTTACTACGCAATACTGACCAGATTCTTCTGAACAATTTAACATTCGGGAGCATAACTGGATCTATTCATGCATGACACTTGTGTGTCATTTATTTGAGCCCTACATGCTCCACCAATATTATAAAACAGCATGACCAATTAGTTACCGTAAGTGATACCTACTTTCTAAGTGCACTCAACCGAGCCCAAATACCCAATTCGAACCCTCAAACAATCTTATATGACTCATGAAAAATGCCCCACACCCATACCCTACTCGACAACATGCCAAACACCTATTTACACACACACACACAATCAAATATGACAAGCTTTTGAAATTCAAATTAACACTTTCCCCATGTGGAATTAATTTAAATACACATTCCATCATTGTAACCAATAAAACCTATGCTAAATTATTTAAATGAGAGCCTAATTAGTTGATGACATCCCATAAAGGTTGATGGAAACTAGGGGGAACCCCTTTGGGATGTTTCTAAAGTAATGGAGAGAATGGTATGTTACCATTCCAATTCCTTCCATTTCTTCTTCCCATTCATGAGCTTTTAACACCAATTACTCCTTCCCCTTTTTACATATCTGACTGCGTTTACATTTCATATGTTTCTCCCCAAACATCTATTACTCTATATTCATTGTCCCTTCCACCTATACATTGCCTTTACAAACTGTTCCTTAAGTATTGCATTACTATTTACATTTTCATAGTGCTTGTCAATTAACTAGAACTGCTATTTGAGTTATATTTTGCTCCAATCCTGACTGGATAATATTTTTCAGATAGTTGTCCTACCTACTATGAGCAGGGGGCATATGAGAGTTGCACACAGGAGTTTGAGGAGGATCCTGTCCAGTAGAGAGTACCTTTGAAGTAGCTTAGTGTCCTTAGTATTTCATATTGTATTGGATTGTTACGAATGTGGATTTTAGACTTACTATTCTATTCAGGATATCTATTTATTATTGTAGACATCAAAACTCATGTGTTGATGACTTTACTATTATTTCAGTTTATCCTCCTTTATCTTCATTTCCAATATCGTCCTCTATCTTCCTTTAGAATTGTGATTGAGATTATATAGTTGATATGTAATAGTACTCCTTCGCGCGGAGATGACAGGGTTATATTTCATATTGCCAGATGATATATATTGTAGACGACCTATACAACATTCTAACGCCGACACTGCGGCTTGGCTGGACATACCTACATCCTCGTGCCCCTAAATAGGGTACGGGTCGTGACAGATGCTTTCACTGATCTGTTAGAAGATTAGAGGAAAATGATAAACTTGTTGTACAATCTGAGTTTTTAAAGAAATCTCAAATGCTAGAAGATATTAGAGATTCTTCTACTGAAAAAATGAGATTACTTCTTTAAAATTAAGCTTACATGAAACACTTGAAAAGCTTGAGAAAGCTAATCAAGAAAATATAAAACTTAACGATCTCTAAGAACTAGAGAAAAAGAATTATAACATTGTTGCTCAGAGAATAGATGCACTCACGACCAAATACAATGAAACCTGTGACATCTCTAAAATGGTAGAGATCAAACTGGACAAACAGGTTGTTAAACCTATAGCTTAGGTGAATACAAGTCACAAGGCCAAACACAAACACAACACGACCAACACTGCTAGAACTGTCAGAAGCCATACATATATGTATAACTTTCCACACAACAAGAAAGCATACACATCTTTAAAAACACATATACATAATTTTTGAACTACACCAAGCACTAACACTTCTGCTACATGTCACTATTGTGGTATAAAAGGGCATGTATCACACCAGTGTAAAATTAGAAAGCTAGTAGATCTGAACGTATATGTATGGGTTCTAAAAACTAACATATCAGGACCATCAAGAAAGTGGGTACCAAAGGTTACATCTTCAAGTTGTGTTGTAGGTGGACCTTCCTCCTCCTACTAGAAGCAAGTGGATTCTCGAAAGTGGTTGCTCCAGGCACATGACAGGTGATAACACATTATTTGCAACTCTATCGATGAATAAAGAAGGCTATGTCTCCTTTGGGGACAACCTTAAAGGACATATTATTGGAATTGGAGATATAGGTACTTCTCCGTCATCTATTATTAAAGATGTATGCTTAGTAACAAAATTAACACATAACCTGCTAAGTATTAGTCAACTGACTGATCATAGTTATGGAATTAATTTTGTTAAGAATAAATATTTTGTTTATAATAAATCTTCTAGAATAATCTCCTTTGAGGGAATAAGAGAGGACAACATATATGTACTATATCTATCATAGAAGACTAACAGTATAGGAAAGTGTTTCTTCACAACTCAAGACGAAAGTTGGATATGGCATTTGCATCTAGGACATGCGAACATGGACACTATTGCAAGTTTGTCCACCAAGAAACTGGTAAGAGGCTTACTTGATACCACTTTTAAGAAAGATATAGTCTGTGCCGAATGTGAAAAGAATAAGGCATCTAGATCATCTTTCAAATCAATAAAAGGTGTAAGCACCTCTAAACCTCTGTAATTACTTCATATGGACTTATTTGGACCAAGTAGAGTCGCCAGTCTTGGCGGTAAGCCATACGCTTACATGATAGTTGATGACTATTCATGATATACTTACGTTTACTTTCTTGCAAATAAGAATGGGACATTTTCTAAACTTGTATTTTTTTGTAAAAAGATACAAAATGAGAAAGGATTCATGATTTCTCGGATACGAAGTGATCATGAAGGAGAATTCAATAACCATGAGTTTAAATCATTCTGTGAGTCAAATGGGCTATCACATAAATTCTCTTGTCCCAGAACTCTTCAACAGAATGACATTGTGGAGAGGAAGTTATGCTTAACCATCATAATCTTCCAAAGTATTTTTGGGCATAAGTTGTATATACAACATGCCATGTTCTGAATAGAGTTCTTATTAGACCTATCTCTAAAAAGTATCCTTATGAATTATGGTTTAATAGAAGTCCTAACATCAGCTATTTCAAGGTCTTTGGTTGCAGATGTTTCATTTTAAATACAAAAGAAAACTTGAAAAATTCAACAAAAAAGCTGATGAGGGCATATTCTTGGGGTATCACTATAAGAAAAAAAGGCTTTTCTTGACGGGTTTTTCCCATCAAAAAATGGGTATCTTGACGGTTGCAGATCCGTCAAGTAGGCCGGAGCCAAGGAAAGACCCACTTTTTCTTGACGGTCGCTGGCATGGCTTTTCTTGACGATTTTTGGCCGTCATATGAAATAGTTTTCTTGACTGCTTTTAGCCATCAAGATACCAGTTTTTAGAAACCATCAATGTAGGCAAAAACTTTTCTTGACTCTGGCCTAGATGACGACTATTAGCCGTCAAGAAAAGTCCTCCTGCTGGTAGATTGAGTTGATTATTGACGTGTTATAACCGTCAAGAGAAGCTGAAGTTAAATTTTATTTATAATTATATATAATGAAACACACACATAATATCAATAATCCAGAAGATATACATATATCAATAACAATAAACCCTAAATTTTATATTATTAAACTGTATATTGTTCATATACCACAAACTTCCAAGACATCCAACACACGTCCAATCACAAACATCCAACACTTGTCCAACCACAAACATATCCAACCAAAGTATGTACTTTCCATACATCTTAAACATCTAAAACTGATAATTATATAAATAAAATCAAAACATGTAGCAAACCTGGCCAGAGCACATCCCTTCCATATTTACAGTACCTTTATTTTCCATGTAGTTCCTATAAGAAGAAGAGAAATATATTTAATCATTTATGCACACATATTTGTACAAATTAATAACTGAGAACAAAATGAAATAACCACGAGGCTTACAAGTCAATACAATAATCAAATTCTTGTTCAACAATTTAAAAAGAAATTAGGATGATTAACAAAATGTGATATCAGTTGAATCAACCAAGCCACCAAAAAGTCCAAGATTATAGTATCAACCACATCCAAACTAAAAAAACAAGTTCAGTAGTACAATATCATCCAACCTAACCTTTGTATATGACAAATCAAAGGAGACACAACAAACTGCCAACAAGCCAATAAAAGCAACAACCAAGTAGGCATTTGTATCAACAAGCAAGTATCAGTAAAACTCTAACCCACCAAAATAAAAAACAAGTAAAAATTAACTAGTAATCCCAACCAAACTAGAGAGTGGAAAAAACTTAGATAACATAGAAAAAATAACCTGGACATAGAAATTGAAAGAGAAAGTATGGGCTCAGAGTTTAGTAAAGGCTTCTTGAAAAGTATTTCCAACCCCAATGTGTAGCCAATAAATAATTCGTCTCATTATGAAACTGATACGCCAAGTAATACTGATACTCACAAATTTCAAGTGTGGTATTAGTACCGAAAAATTTCAAGGCTTTATGAGCTAATGCTCTCACGAGGTCATAAACCCGATGCAGTTACTTACAACACTTTGATCAATGGCTTTTGTATGTGTGGAATGTTTTATAGAGCTCGATATTTTTTTGATGAGATGCCTTGTAAGGGCTTCCAACAAACACTTGCTACTAATAATATTATGTTAGATGAATTATACCAAGCTGGAAGAGTTGCTGACGCAAAAAAATATAAGATAAAATGATTGCTTATGGAACTTCCTTAGAACTCCACACCTATCATATAATATTACATGGAATTTGTAAAAATCACCACACTAATTAGGCCATGAAACTGTTCGACACCATATCATGTCAAAAGGAAAAGCTGGAAGCTAGGACCTTCAATATTTTAATTAAAGGAATGTTTCAAGATGGTAAAGTTAATGCAGCAAAGGATCTCTTTAACTCTATTCTTACAAGTTATGTAGTGCAACCAGATGTTGTAACATACACCATAATGATGAAGGGCCTTATTAAAGAAGGCCCTTTATTATAGCAAGTGGGGGATAGTCATTGTCTAAGAAAATAAGTCAACAAGTAAATAAGTGACTGCGACCCAAGACAAAGCTTACACATTATATAAGTGAATAAGTCAGTAAGTAAATAAGTATTTGGTTTAATGGGTTTGGGTTTCAACAACCATTTTCCATGTCACCACCAAAAATAAGTGTTTGGCTTAATGCTCACCTTAATTCGCTCAGGGTTAGTGCTTAAATACATGTAGATTTTAAGCAACATGAAAAACATAATCGTTCCTAAATTTTTTGGAGACAAACAGCATAAAGAACATAATTATAGATTTTAAGTAACATGCTTATGGAGTGGTCGAGCAAGATACCTCATCTTTCATATTTTTCACCCTGAAATGCCCTTCAAATTCTATTTTTGGTGTATACTCCAAATCTTTTTTGTCCTCTCCGACACACTGGAAGGAAAAACAAAGGTTGTAACACCCAGTTTTCCAGATGAGAGTAATTTTAAGATTTTATAATTATAATTATTATTTAATAATATTTATTTCATATTATGATTTTTAGTGATTTTTAAATTATTTTAAACTATTTAAATTCATGACTTGTGGTTTTGACGTTTTGCTAGTGAAACCCTAGAGACTGTTTGACCTAGAGCCTAACCATGTGATTATGATATTTTAATATCATTTTTGGCCTAAGGATATTTTTTTATTTGACCTCTTTGAATTATTTTGATATTATTTTATTATTTATGATATTGTTTTGGGGTTATTTGAGTCGGGTTCGAATTTCAACTCAATCCGACTTGAAACGGGGACCCGGGGGTAGTTTGACTCTAGTGGGACCCACATACTTGTTTGGCATGGCCCACATGATATTAAATTTAGTCCACATGATAGAAATATTTTGGTTAGAGATTAGACTAATTATTATGGATAAGGTTAGTGTGATTAGAGACTTTAGAATGACTAATTTAGCCCCAACCAATTAGCCATTTCCTAATACTCATAGAATAGGTTAGTGGGGGCATTTTGGACCTTACCATAATAGAACAAATAGTCCCATATGGCCAGCGACTTTGGGAGAGGATAGGCTCAAGTTTATTTCATTATTCTCATCCACACTCTCTCTCTTGTTCTTCCCCAAATTCCTAGAGAGCAATCCCTGGCAATTTTTCCACCAAATCCTTCCATTTCGCCACCAAATCTTCTTCTTTCCTTCTCCAATCTAGCCAAGGAGGAAGCTACCCAAGTTTGGGAGGATTCGGAGCTCGTTCGTGTCCTTTTGGAATCTCTACGTGCCGGTGTCGCTCCGGGAAGGCTTCTCTTCGATTCGATCTACCGGGAGGTATAAATTCCTTCTTCTTTTCATTTCCTCATAAATATAGGTCTATTTTAAACCCATAGGAATGACCCCCATGGTTGCATCTCCATTTGTGTCCATTTTGTGTCTATTTGGAGGTCATAGGAGTGTCCTTTGTGTTGTGGTTGTGTCCATGTGGGAAAATCCCAAATTTGGACACACTATGTGTTGTTGTTATGTATGAATGAATTATTACATGTTTAATCTCATATTTTTGTATTGGAGATATGTTCTATAGTGTCTCATATATGTATATTAGTGTAGAGAGTGAGTTCTTGATATATTATGTTATATACTTGTGTTCTTTTGTCTCAAACTACCCAAATCCGTCATGATTTTTATCCACGTTTTTAATTTTAGCCCTAACTTAAAAATGTCATACTTCTAGCTCAAACCTCGGTTTAATCTTCCGTTTTTTTTAAAAGAAGCGTATTGAAGTTAGATTCCAAAAAAATGTATTAATAGGCCGAATTCTTTCTGTAACTTTCTGGAGAATTATTTGAGTGTCAGCTGTACGAAAGACAAACGCGTTCTCGGTATTTTTGCGATTCCGGGAGTTTCCGGAAACGAAAACGCGATCCGTTTGAAGTTTCAGAAAGCTAACACATAGATCTATAACATAATTTAATCCTAGATTTTAATTCATGCTGAGATGGTTTAGTATTGATTATTAGTAGGAGTTACTATTCGGCATATGCATTTTGTGCACCCTTGTGTGTAATATAATGTTCTTTTTGATTTTAACACATGTTAATGTATATACATTATGTAATTAAATAGAGAATGCAAGCATGAGTAAATGTTTAAATAAATGATATATGAGGTATAAGTATCCTATCTAATATAAGCATGTATAAGTATGGCTTGTAATGAATATGTAGGTTCCATAGTATGTAATGTATGGTGCATATAGTGGTGCAAGAGAATAAATGAATGATGAATGAATGCAAGCATGAATGTAATGTAATAATAGATGTAATATATGTAGCCTTGTTAGGAATAAAACTGGAATTTAGTTTTGTTTCACTAAATAAGAGATACATGAGAACTCATATATGTGAATGTTAACTTCCTATTGACACTTTACTACACAACTGTCATGCCTCACTATCACTCCACATACAATGCACACTACACTATATAACCCTCACACCCTCACTCATTGATACTCTCACTCACACATTGCCTAACACTCATTCCATGATAACACACACATGTTCTTGTTCACTTTCATGACACACACACATACACCCATGAACACATACACATGCTCTTCTCTCTCTCTCTCTCTATATATATATATATATATACTATACATGGCTAAATGTGTTAATGTGGTAAATAGAGTTTTCCTATAGTTGTATATACATATATGTGATATAGGGCCTAGTGTTGAATTCTTTTTTCATGTACACCTCCATGTTCACACACACACATAGCTTTACATGTTAGCTTCCTTTCTCTTATGTATAATATTGAATATGATGGCTTGTGTTTGGTTTGTATAGCCTTGTGATTGGTGTGTGATTGCTAGACTAGGCATGGTTAGGCCAAGTGAGACTTATTAGACTTATTGGGCTAGGATTTGACCTAGTTGACCTAGTTTGACTAGTCTAGTTGACTGGAGTTGACCAAGTGTTGACTTTATTCTAGTTTGACCTAGACAGCATGCAAATGCATTGTAGATTATATTTATCATTTCCTGTGTACATCTTGACTTGTGTTGCTCTAACTAGGAACTAGGTACCTCATCTCGGACAGTACATTTACTTCAAACATTTAGATACAAGGCAAGTACATTCTCTGACCATTTCATACTTGTCTGGATTTATATTCTTGTTCTAGATTACTGTACTTGATGCTGACACGATCATTATCATGGATTGGTACTATACGGATCTTCTTCTGAGATGTTATCTCTTTGTATTCACTAAATACATATTGTGATGTGCGTTTCACTTACATATTATATTTATTGAATACCCATATCCTTGTATACTTCTTGTGCATATTGTACTCTCAGTATCATATGAGTCCCAGGGATAGACCATTGTACAACTATTATATAACATTGTACATCTATTGTATAATATTGTACATCCACTGTATAACATTGTACATCTATTGTATAATATTGTAAATCCATTGTATAATATTGTACATCTATTGTATAATATTGTACATCTATTGTATAACATTGTACACTATTGTGCAAGATAACGTAACCGGAGTAGATCCTTGTATATTGATTTGGGGAGGGAGAGTAGAATTGGTTATGTAATCAAATCCTATTGTACAATATTGTATAACTATTGTATATGTCTATTGTACACCCACGTACAATGGAGTTACCATTGCATTTTCCTAGACCGTTTACATTACCATATTGTACTCTAAATCACAGTAGACTTACAGTTCTTATTTATCATATTTAGATATTTTCTGTTATCAAATCTCTACTGTTTTTCATATACTTCTTACTTTCAGCGTTTCATGTACCTTACTCTATTGCATGCTTTATATTTTCTAACATGATATGAACTGCGTGAGATGTTTTGTGCTCGCTCCCGTCCTGACTGGACCTGTTGAAAATTTTACAGAGGATGATGAGGCACCCTGCACCCTTAATTGGAGTTTGCCAAGTTGACACTCGCGACCTGGACCCCAGGGGAGGTTCAGGTAGCTGTTGAGGTCGATACCTTGCTTAGTATAGATAGTTTAGACTGTTTTCCTTTTATGTTTAGTTGTTGTTCTTGATTCAGAGTTTGTATATTGTAGAGATGTTGAGACTTGTATTTCATTTCTGTTGTACCTCGGTTGAGGATTTTCTTATCTATTTTATCGTGCCATATTCTATCTCTAGATTGTGATTGAGTTGTACCTCTGTGTTGGCCTCCTTACAGAGAGCATTCATATTATGTTAGTTATAGTTTATGACCTAGAACAGTTCTACCGTCGACACTGCGGCGTAGGCTGGGCGTTGTTACGCTCTCGTACCCTCACAGTGGGTGCGGGTCGTGATACGTTTTTAGTGGTGGCCCATGCAGGTCGAGTTTATGTAGTGGTATTCGAACTAGAGTATCACTACAGCCTGCAGTAGGATTAGGATATTTTGAAGTACTCAATCACATTAGAAAAAACTCTTAATCAGATTTCTTTTGTCTAAAATTGTTGCTTATTGACTTCCCTTTGAATATAAACTGTCCTCCTTTGAATTTTTGTTTCATTCTCAGAAATTGCTTCTTGTTTTGATCTGTTTTCATGATGGTTATGAAGGCACGACCTCATCGCTTTGGTTCAGGGGATACTATCGAGAGGCTGGCCACCTCTCGTCCTGTTCATTAGGGCCTCGAGACCGCAGCTCCTGTTGTGCCGACACAGGTTGGCGTATCTGCTATATTGGAGGTGCACCTCTATCTGTACAGAGATTTTCTTCCGTTATTTCTGATTTCTCTCAGCAGCGGTGATTCATGCAGCATCAGCAGCAGACCAAGGAAAACTAGCAGGGCGAGCTATCGTCAGGACAGTCAAGGATACACAGACCATTGGATATCTTGCTGCAAGTTCTGTCCTTCTCAATTCCATTCCCGGAATTGTCTTTTATAACTACCTTAAAATCCGATTCCATCTGTTCCTTGCTGATTTATTAAGTTTGTCTTGTTGTTCTTTTGTTATGATGTTTTGCTTCAGAATCGTATGGGCTAGGTTACCTAAATCATGGGATCTAGGATCTTCGATAGTTGTGTTAGTTGGCATAATGAGGACATGTAGTCAGATTTCAGATATATTTCTTGGGTATAGGAATTTAAGGTTTTTGCCGTCGCATGCGACTATACGAAAATTTTAAATACCATGAACCTAGAGGTACGTACCTTAGTCAAGGACTCTGTGATTATCGTAGCCTTGCTCACTAGCATGATGAAGACTCTGGACAACATGATTTTGGACAGACGCATATAATTAGCAGATTGTATCTTGAGAAGGTTTAAAACATCATACCCTTTTTGTTGTTATAAATGACTTAGGAGTAGGGATATTTAGATTGTAGAGCTTGTTCATAGGTAGTTCCTTCATAGTATATATATATGGTGACTTGTAGAGTGTCGGTACCCTAGAGGTGATAGTTAGCATTGGTGCTAGAATAGTAATCCATTACAGATAATTCCCTGTTATTATGATACCAACCAGTTACGTATAGGATGTTAGTATGCCATACAACCTTGATGATTATTTATTGTTTTCCTTTACCCTTCCAGTAAGGCACCCAGTAACCAGAGCCTGCCCTTGAGCATAGTTGTAGTTTCACCTAGGACTAAGAGGTCTATATATATAGATGATATACTTAGGATATATGTGATGGGTTGTTGTTCTTGAGCATATATATATATATATATATATATATATATATATATATATATATATTTTGTTCTTGAGCATATATATATATATATATATATATATATATATATATATATATATATATATATATATATATATATATATATATATATATATTTTTTTTTTATATTTGTTCTTGAGCATATATATATATATATATATATTTTATATATATATATATATATATATATATATATATATATATATATATATATATATATATATATATATATATATATATATATATATATATGGTATTTGGGATTGGTGTGCTTAGCTTGTAGGTAATTAGTTATGGGTGACTTTATAGGATTTGGAAGTTAAGAGCTAGTCTATTATAGAGTTTTCTTTGCTAATCCCTAGTTGCCAATACTAGGTAGCTAGCATAGGTAAAAGTCCTAAGAAGTTGACCAGCTGATGACCAAGTACTAGGATGTTGAGGAAATTGACTAGCGATCATCTTAATTTCGAGGACAAAATTTTTATAAGGTGGGAAGGATTGTAACACCCAGTTTTCCAGATGAGGGTAATTTTAAAATTTTATAATTATAATTATTATTTAATGATATTTATTTCATATTATGATTTTTAGTGATTTTTAAATTATTTTAAACTATTTAAATTCATGACTTGTGGTTTTGACGTTTTGCTAGTGAAACCCTAGAGACTGTTTGACCTAGAGCCTAACCATGTGATTATGATATTTTAATATCATTTTTGGCCTAAGGATATTTTTTTCTTTGACCTCTTTGAATTATTTTGATATCATTTTATTATTTATGATATTATTTTGGGGTTATTTGAGTCGGGTTCGAATTTCAACTCAATCCGACTTCAAACGGGGACCCGGGGGTAGTTTGACTCTAGTGGGACCCACATACTAGTTTGGCATGGCCCACATGATATTAAATTTAGTCCACATGATAGAAATATTTTGGTTAGAGGTTAGACTAATTATTATGGATAAGGTTAGTGTGATTAGAGACTTTAGAATGACTAATTTAGCCCCAACCAATTAGCCATTTCCTAATACTCATAGAATAGGTTAGTAGGGGCATTTTGGACATTACCATAATAGAAAAAATAGTCCCATATGGCCAGCCACTTTGGGAGAGGATAGGCTCAAGTTTATTTCATTATTCTCATCCACACTCTCTCTTGTTCTTCCCCAAATTCCTAGAGAGAAATCCCTAGCAATTTCTCCACTAAATCCTTCTATTTCGCTACCAAATCTTCTTCTTTCCTTCTCCAATCTAGCCAAGGAGGAAGCTACCCAAGTTTGGGAGGATTCGGAGCTCGTTCGTGTCCTTTTGGAATCTCTACGTGCCGGTGTCGCTCCGGGAAGGCTTCTCTTCGATTCGATCTACCGGGAGGTATAAATCCCTTCTCCTTTTCATTTCCTCATAAATATAGGTCTATTTTAAACCCATAGGAATGACTCCCATGGTTGCATCTCCATTTGTGTCCATTTCGTGTCTATTTGGAGGTCATAGGAGTGTCCTTTGTGTTGTGGTTGTGTCCATGTGGGAAAATCCCGAATTTGGACACACTATGTGTTGTTGTTATGTATGAATGAATTATTACATGTTTAATCTCATATTTTTGTATTGGAGATGTGTTCTATAGTGTCTCATATATGTATATTAGTGTAGAGAGTGAGTTCTTGATATATTATGTTATATACTTGTGTTCTTTTGTGTCAAACTACCCAAATCCGTCATGATTTTTATTCACATTTTTAATTTCAGCCCTAACTTAGAAATGTCATAACTTCTAGCTCAAAGCTCGGTTTAATCTTCCATTTTTTTTAAAAGAAGCGTATTGAAGTTAGCTTTCCAAAAATATGTAATAATAGGCCTAATTCTTTTTATAACTTTCTGGAGAATTATTTGAGTGTCAGCTGTATGAAAGACAAACGCGTTCTCGGTGTTTTCGCGATTCCGGGAGTTTCCGAAAACGAAAACGCTATCCGTTTGAAGTTTCAGAAAGCTAACACGTAGATCTATAACATACTTTAATTCTAGATTTAATTCATGCTAAGATGGTACAGTATTGATTATTAGTAGGAGTTACTATTCGGCATATGTATTTTGTGCACCCTTGTGTGTAATATAATGTTCTATTTGATTTTAACCCATATTAATGTATATACATTATGTAATTAAATAGAGAATGCAAGCATGAGTAAATGTTTAAATAAATGATATATGAGGTGTAAGTATCCTATCTAATGTAAGCATGTATAAGTATGGCTTGTAATGAATATGTAGGTTCCATAGAATGTAATGTATGGTGCATATAGTGGTGCAAGAGAATAAATGAATAATGAATGAATGCAAGCATGAATGTAATGTAATAATAGATGTAATATATGTAGCCTTGTTAGGAATAAAACTGGAATTTAGTTTTGTTTCACTAAATAAGAGATACATGAGAACTCATATATGTGAATGTTAACTTCCTATTGACACTTTGCTACACAACTGTCATGCCTCACTATCACTCCACACACAATGCACACTACACTATATAACCCTCACACCCTCACTCATTGATACTCTCACTCACACATTGCCTAACACTCATTCCATGATAACACACACATGTTCTTGTGCACTTTCATGACACACACACACACCCATGAACACATACACATGCTCTTCTATATATATATATATATATATATATATATATATATATATATATATATATATATATATATATACTATACATGGCTAAATGTGTTATTGTGGTAAATAGGGTTTTCCTATAATTATATATATATATATATATATATATATATATATATATATATATATATATACATATATATATATATATATATATATATATATATATATATATATATATATATATATATATATATATATATATATATATATATATATGTTATATAGGGCATAGTGTTGAATTCTTTTTTCATGTACACCTCCATGTTCACACACACACATAGCTTTACATGTTAGCTTCCTTTCTCTTATGTATAATATTGAATGTGATGGCTTGTGTTTGGCTTGTATAGCCTTGTGATTGGTGTATGATTGCTATACTAGGCTTGGTTAGGCCAAGTGAGACTTATTAGACTTGTTGGGCTAGGATTTGACCTAGTTGACCTAGTTTGACTAGTCTAGTTGACTGGAGTTGACCAAGTGTTGACTTTAGTCTAGTTTGACCTAGACAGCATACAAATGCATTGTAGATTATATTTATCATTCGCTGTGTACATCTTGACTTGTGTTGCTCTAACTAGGAGCCAGGTACCTCATCTCGGACAATACATTTACTTCAGACATTCAGATACGAGACGAGTACATTCTCTGACCGTTTCATACTTGTCTGGATTTATATTCTTGCTCTAGATTACTGTACTTGATGCTGACACGATCATTATCACGGATTGGTATTATACGGATCTTCTTCTGAGACGTTATCTCTTTGTATTCACTAAATACATATTGTAATGTGCGTTTCACTTACATATTGTATTTATTGAATACCCATATCCTTGTATACTTCTTGTGCATATTGTACTCTCAGTATCACATGAGTCCCAGGGATAGACCATTGTACAACTATTGTATAACATTGTACATCTATTGTATAATATTATACATCTATTTTATAACATTGTACATCCGTTGTATAATATTGTACATCCATTGTATAACATTGTACATCTATTGTATAATATTGTACATCTATTGTATAACATTGTACACTATTGTGCAAGATAACGTAACCAGAGTAGATCCTTGTGTATTGATTTGGGGAGGGAGAGTAGAATTGGTTATGTAATCAAATCCTATTGTACAACATTGTATAACTATTGTATATGTCTATTGTACACCCACGTACAATAGAGTTACCATTGCGTTTTCCTAGACCGTTTACATAACCATATTGTACTCTAAATCACAGTAGACTTACAGTTCTTATTTATCATATTTAGATATTTTCTGTTATCAAATCTCTACTGTTTTTTATATACTTCTTACTTTCAGCATTTCATGTACCTTACTCTATTGTATGCTTTATATTTCCTAACATGATATGAACTGCGTGAGATGTTTTATGCTCGCTCCCGTCCTGACTGGACCTGTTGAAAATTTTACAGAGGATGATGAGGCACCCTGCACCCATACTTGGAGTTTGCCTAGTTGACACTCGCGACCTGGACCCCAGGGGAGGTTCAGGCAGCTGTTGAGGTCGATACCTTGCTTAGTATAGATAGTTTAGACTGTTTTCCTTTTATGTTTAGTTGTTGTTCTTGATTCAGAGTTTGTATATTGTAGAGATGTTGAGACTTGTATTTCATTTCTGTTGTAGCTCGGTTGAGGATTTTCTTATCTATTTTATCGTGCCATATTCTATCTCTAGATTGTGATTGAGTTGTACCTCTGTGTTGGCCTCCTTATGGAGAGCATTCATATTATGTTAGTTATAGTTTATGACCTAGAACATCGTTCTACCGTCGATACACTACGGCGTAGGCTGGGCGTTATTACGCTCTCGTACCCTCACAGTGGGTGCGGGTCGTGACAAAGGTAGCAAACTTGTCACATGTTTATCAATGCTGATTTTAGCAGGTAAGAAATGATACACTTTTTAATCTTAGACATCAGATGATTGTATGGAAGAAATAATTTCTGTAGAAACCTCAAAACGTATATTGTTGTTGTTGCTATTTTCATGAGAAGTAGAGTTAAATTTTGTTTCATAATCATTCATGCTGCTATTTTCATGAGAAATAGAGTTAAAATGACAGTACTCAGAATAATCAGCTATGAATACATACTAAAATCCATGTTTATCTGACAATGTCACACAAAAATGATATATTTTTAGGTTCAGTCAGAGCAGCCTTATCAGAATAAATTTTCTAATTAACTTCCTACCATGATTAGAATATATTCTAGTGATGAAGAATGTCAACCTACATTCTTTCCAAAATTGACAGCAGCAGCAATTTGCATTCTCAGTCAACCTCTAGAAAGGCTTGATAAGACTTCGACCTATAAAACCAAATCTTATATAGGAGAATAGATAATTGGCAAGCAAAAGACTTGATAATTGTAAGGCAACACAAGGACATTGAAAAGCACAAGAATACTGAACACTAAGTCAGCGTTTCATTCCTCCACTATAGCTTCCAGCTCTGACATTGGCTACACCAGTAAGTATTTATTCAAATAATGACTTCTCGGCTACCTACACACGAAAACCGCACTCCAATAACTGGTAAGGATGAAGATAGATTCAGATCAAATTGGAACATGCTATAAAGGCCAAGGTAAAAATAAATAAATTGAGAAGCCAAATCCATGCCTTAAAAAACATGGGAAGAAGAGATTTAAGAAGTTTAGTTTTATCCACCACATATTATGGCTATGGCTAGATTCAAAGCCACATACAAGTTAGGATAATATAAAGGCAAACCTTTAGTTGATCACTCACCGATTTGATTAAGGGGGAAACCCTTGATGCATGAAAATTCAAAGAATAGTGATACTTGCTAACCTTCCACCTCGTTACCACCATTCTCACACTAGTATGAAGGTTTCAAAAAAAATTCCTCACACCATTTGGATTTGTTATTATGTTGTCAAAGTAAATTGCCAAAATGAACCTCAGAAACAATGTGCAAATGAACTATATAAAAATAGTTTCCTGTTGAATAGTATAAATCTCAAACCTGAAAATCTGTAAGTTTAATGATGCAATATTTTCAACTCCATATTTAAAATTTACAATTGTCATAACGCAGTCCAGTTCGTCTAACGTACATTTTTCATATTTTTTCCACCTAATTCCCGTGGCTTCAGATTGTAGATGTTGCATTACCAAGCATTTTAAGGGCTTTGGCAAGAAGGGTTGTACATGGAGGTGTCCGACACGATATGACACGTATAGTTCATGAATTTTCAGAATGTCAGTGCTTCTTAGATCAAGACTATCCCTGTTAGAGAGTCAAAAACTTCATTTGTAAATTTACAACACAAACACTTTACCATTGTAACTTCGTGCCATATTTCCAACTCAAATAAACTTGACCCACTACCTAAAAGGCTAAACCATATTAATAAATAAAAAATAGCCGTAAAAAAAGTAATATCGCCATTCATTCTACATCAAGAGTCTATTTTTTGGGAGAAAGAAGGAGAACAACTGGGCTCTCAGTGTCCATGTTGTTTCCTGTCGAATTCGTATGACCACAATATAGTCATAGACTCATAAAAGTAAATAAAGAAGCCAACTTTAATAGGAAACAAGTAGAAAGGAGCATAATCCCCAGACCTCGTTGGCTCCATCAATGGCGAGGTCGATCTTGGGGTGGTCGTCGAGTGTGGAAAGCGGGATCCCGAGCGACTTGGCCTGGTCGAAGGTCCTGGTAGAGGTGGGGACGCCGACGATCTCGATGAGCTTCCCGGAGGAGAGAGACCCGATCTCGGCGATGACGAAGGTGGCGGTGGAGCCGGTGCCGAGGCCGAAGACCATGTCGTTCTTGACGTACTCGACGACCATTGTCGACCATACTCTGGACTCCGATGGATCTAGGGTTAGGGTTCGGGGATGACATTAGATGGATTTGGGGATTAGGGTTTTGGGATTGAGAAAAGATCTTTTTGAGAGATCAAGGCGGAAGAAGAAGATGGGAAGGAAGATGGAGAGGATGAAGAGGGGTTTCATAGTTTGGGCTCTCCTTCTCCATCCAGAGGTGGATGACATAGAGGAAGGAATAGAGAAAAGAAAAGGATCGAAAAATAAGTAGAGTGGGATTGAAGGAAAATCGTCAATGTAGATATGCAATAAAAATTATTTCAAAAAAAACTAAAATGGTAGTTGAAAAAATTCTGCCAAGTTTTTCGCACATACATTAGCTGACGGTTATCACCAAACCGTCAATAAATAAAATAGTATTTCTTGACGGATCATCTAAAAGTGTCAAGTATTATGCTATAAAATTGTTAAATTAACATAAAACGTGTCCTTTCTTGACCTAAGGCTAAATACGTCAAGATAACCCATTTTTTCAACGGTTTTTTTACGACCATCGAGAAATAAACCGTCAAGAATGGCCATTTTTCTTGTAGTATATGTGGCAAAAAGTAAGGGATACATTCTATTCAACAAGAGGTCACTTGTTGTTGAAGAGTCAATAAATGTCACATTCGATAAGCTGAATAGTCAACGCAATAACGATAGTGACAATGAAGAAGAGAAAACTCCCTCCAATAGAACAACAGAAAATACACCATCCTCGTCATATCTGGAAAGTCTGCCGAAACGATTGTGGTTTACGCCAGACCATCCGGAAGAACTGGTAATAGGTGGTGTATCAAGAGGTGTAAGTACTCGCTCAAACAAAAGAGAGATAGTTGCTAATATTGCATTTATTTCCAAAATAGAACCCAAAAATGTTTTAGAAGCTTTTAATGATGAATTTTGGATTTTTGCAATGCAAGAGGAACTAAACCAATTTGAACTGAATCAAGTTTGGGAACCCATTCCCAGACCTGTTGATCATCCGATCATTGGTACCAAATAGTTGTTCCAAAATTAATCAGATGAGAATGGTTCAGTCACATGCAACAAAGAACGTCTAGTAGCTCAATGATAGAAGAAGGCATTGACTATGATGAGACATATGCTCCAGTTACTAGGCTAGAGTCCATTCGAATTCTTTATGCTTTTGCAAGTTTTCATGGTTTCAAACTATTTCAAATGGATGTCAAAAGTGCTTTTCTAAATAATTTTATAAAAGAAAAAGTTTTTATAAAACAGCATCCTAGCGAAGATTTTAAAAATCCGGATCACGTATTCAAGCTTAGCAAGGCTCTCTATGGTCACAGACAAACACCTCGTGCATGGTATGAGTGCCTTAATTCCTTCTTGCTTGAACACGAGTTTTCAAAAGGAAAGGTTGATTCTACTCCTTTTATAAAATCTTTGGATAAGAATATTTTATTAGTACAGATATATGTGGATGATATAATTTTTGGATCAACTATGAGATGCTATATAACGAGTTTGCTAAATGTATGCAGAGTGAATTCGAAATGAGCATGATAGAAGAACTAGCATTCTTCCTCGAGCTACAAGTCAAGCAAAGTTCACAAGGGATATTCATCAATCAAGCAAACTATACAAAAGACTTGCTAAAGAAATTTGACATGGACAACGTCAAACTTATTAGAAGACCTATGGCAACGTCTACAAAGCTTGATATAATGAAAGTGGTACACCAACTGACGTACGTAAGTATAAAGATATGATTGGTAGTTTACTATATTTAACTGCTAGTCGACCTGACATTATGTTCTATGTATGCTTATGTGCACGATATCAAGCTTGTCCTAAAGAATCACACGTGAGCGTCGTTAAGCGTATCCTGCGATACCTTAAAGGAACTTTGAGGACTAGTCTTTGGTATCCTAAACCCGATTCATTTGACCTGATAGGTTACTCGGACGCAGATTTTGTCGGATGCAAAGTCAGTCGTAAAAGTACCAGTAGCACATGTCATTTTCTAGGAAAGTCATTAGTCTCCTGGTTTTCTAAGAAAGAAATTTTTTTTGCATTATCAACAACTGAGGCTGAATATATAGTCGCTGGACGTTATTGTGCTCAAAATTTATGGATAAAGAAAACCTTGGAAGACCTATCAGTTATCGTTTAACCACATCCCTATTTACCGTGATAACACTAGTTCCATTAATCTCACGAAGAATCCTATATGTCATTCTCGCACTAAACACAGAAATTAGACATTATTTTCTTAGAGATCATGTTCTACAAGGAGATATTAACTTAGAATTTGTTGACACTGAACATCAATAGTTGACATCTTCAGTAAGCCCTTGATTGAAGATCGTTTTAACTTTATACGAAGAGAATTAGGAATTTTAGTTGTTGAAGTAATATAATTAAATATTATTTGATTAATACTCATAAATTCATGGACAATATTTTGGTTATAAGCCGAAAGGGCCCTTCTGTCATATATGTATAAATAGACTAAAGCGACACGGTATACTAGTTTACGGACTACCGCTAGCTGGGATCCGGCCCCTACAGCTAAACCGAAATATTCTATACGATTTATGTATTTTTTAATTAATTAATATTAAATTATTTGTTTCAACACAACTATTTCTAATTAAATTCGTATTTATGTTAAAATCTATCACACACTTTCCAATATCTGTCATGATTACCAAGTGATCGAACTCGGTCAGAGTTCTGGCCGAACTCGGACCGAACTAGCTCAGGATAAATCAGAATAGAAGCTGGACAGTCGGGACTCCTCCTTATTTAAACCCCCCACATCATCATCTTCCTCACCAAGCCTCTAAAAATTCTACCAAAAACCTTAACCCTAACTTCCTAGTTCTCCTTCCTCCAAGGATCTCAAGCTTTCAAATCTTGGAATTGGAGCTCTCTCGAAGTTCTCTTCAACTGTCCACCATCCATTTCGGTATATTTTTACTCCTTCCATCCTTTTCAATTTCTATGGCTCATAAAATTCCTATTTCTTCCAAAATAAAAAGGAAAATTGATGATGGTTCATCCTCTACTCCTCACAAGGCGGCTTCATTTTCACTTTTCAGTCCCTCTATACCAGACGGTGACTTCTTTGATGATTTTATATTTATGTCACAAGATGCATCAAATGACTGGTTTAGTGACTTTCATCAAAGAAAAATTTGTTCGGTTTCTCCTATAAACTTTACACTATTTTTTGATCACGTAAATATTTATGAACACTTTGAGTTGCTAGATTTAGTTCAATCTAGTTTTCCAATATATTCCAATGCAATTCACATGTTTTATTGCAATTTATCGGTAACTAACGACAAAGTGAAATTAAAAGTTGGCAGAATTGATATTGACTTTGTTGTTGGTGATTTGGCAATAATGCTTAACATTCCTAATGATGGGGAAGCATTAGTTGATATCACTGTAGAAGCATGAAAAGTGTAGCATCCACACGCCCAGAATGGTACTCTTATTACCCCCAGCTTCACACAGGCGTAGGCGATCAGACGCACAGACCAGCCAAAGACAGAGACTTTCTCAAAATGAAGTTCAAAAAGGCTCATTTTATTAATCATGGCTACAAGGGTCTATCACACACTTGTCACAATTATATAAGAGAGAAACTCCCTGAATCATAATTACAGGGATCAATTGTAAAGTCTTTGCTACGTAAATGAGAATAGAAACTCCTATAGATCCATGAGAAGGTTCGTTTTCACCGGACAGCCTCCGCAGTGTGATCATCATAGACAAAAAGACCAGAGGAGATGTATATAATCTTTATCAAAGTCTCCTTCCCGCTGACCCATAACATCGTCAGAGCAAATCATCTCGCCGTCGAAAGAAGTTGGGACTCCAACATGTACAGAAGCAGTGGAAGACCCAGACCACAGCAAGTTGAAGCCCCGTAGCCCTCAATGAGTGGGATAGAGTACGACCGGCTGCTCATCGGATGAGCAACCAATCCTGACCCCGTTGTCAGGACCTTAAAGTCCTCCAAGGCGTCGCCCAGGTTCGAATTCCTTATGGGAAGCGTTCCAGCATATTCCAAGACTCATCAACAGTTCTTCTACGAAGGTATAGCCCCTTTGAACAAAGGAATCCTCAACCAAAATCCGACTTATGCAAGGCTAACCGCCGCTCGAAGCTAATTTTGGATCCAGCATGGTGGTGAAGGGTGCCAGGAAGAAGATGTGACTCTTCAGAATAAACTCCCCCTTTATATAGGGCGGGAGTGGTCCAAAACACAGGCCACATGACCGACGGTCAAAATTTTCACATTAATGGGATGAACCTAGGACTCAGCACGATGAACATCATTAAATAAAGTTCATTTGAATAAGTCCTAGACGATCTTAAGACCCCTTGAAATTTCCTAAGTAACGGTGGCAATTAAGAGAGAGTCGTTCATTAAGGTGTGGTCATTCATTGCTCTTTAAAAGAAGACTTCAAAGCCAAGGCCTTCAATCCAGAGGCGCAGCTACATTCCTGCACCAACCTTAGGCACAGACTGGTGATGTTTTCAGACCACCTCAACTCCAACGACGCAACACTCTGTTTCGACCCAGAAGCTTAACTACCTTTCGTTAGAGACTTGGGAGATACTGTTTGCCTCTAGTACAAGCCCGACTGCTACTCTAAAGCATAATAAAATGGTCTATCTGAAGGTGCAGCCTACTCGTCGCCCTAAAGCATAGTGACTTTGCTAGAAACATAGCCTACTCGTTGCCCCTAAAAGTATAGAGGCTACGTTGTCTTCAAAACATAGTCCACTTGTCGCCCTAAAGCACAAAGGTTCCGTCGTCTCCAGAAGCACAGTCTATTCGTCACCCAGAAGTGCAGCCAGCCTTACCTGAAGCACAGACGGCATGGTCCCACCCAATCGGTTTGCTTAAACTGCCTCTCTCAAAGATAGGATTGGGATCGATCTAGTTGATAAATGCAGATTGATTTAAATCTCGGACAAAGATTACATAGAATCTAAATCTGAGATGCAATCCCAAGATTTGCTCGGTTACATTCGATCAAGCAAATCGGCACACGCTACATGTCACCTCCTTCGATTATTTTGATAGCCATCAGAGATCTCGTTTGAGGAGAATCTCAGCTCCCGCCATGTGTCAGCGCCATAGAAGCCCGTACCATGCAAGGTTGATAGATTCCTTCATATCTCAAAACCCTAATGAACATCACATATGTGCCCCTCCCCCTATGAATATGAGAGGTTTTCCCCAAACAAGTGCATCGACAAGGAGAAGAATATCCACAGAATTATCAAAATCTTCAACTTCAGCGTCATCCTGATCGACAACCCTAGAGTTCCATCAAAGGCACCAAAAAGTCAGAGCAAGTCTCATATCATTATTGGATCATCAACGGGGTAAAGGAGCCACTGCAGTACTCGATCTCCACCGTCACACTTTTCCAGAAACTTTTGAACTTAGATTTATTCACATAAGAATCGATTCTACTCTTTCTTTACGTTCATAATATAAAAAGTTTGTTCAACCTTTTGTCATATCGAACAAGATGGCGACTCTACTGGGGACTACTTCTCCTCCAACGAGAATATGGTGATGCAATCCAATAATGACTTGCTGGGATCCTCTCAGAAGATGTTGGTCGTATGCTTCGACCAGCAAGCTTTTGAAGATCTCCTTTCTGAAGAGAAGTCGAGCCCTTCGAAGCGGTTGGTAAAACCGAAGAAGACTCGACGGACCTGGGTGCCTAATGCAGCTGCGACGAGTAGCACAACGGAGGAGACTGCACCTCAGACCCTTCTCGTCGATGAAGCCCCAAAGATCCCTTCGACCGCTGATGCCCGGCCATCTCTCTCTCATCCCATGCTCGAGAAATACAGAGAAGAGCACGGTTATCCTATTGCAAGCGTGATAAAGGCGCAATGTCAAAAGGAACAGATGACGGCTAGCCCGCTCGTGGAGGATGCTGTACTGGTGAAAACTTCTGTCTTCGACAGAATAATCAGTCCATCGCGTATAGCCATATTGGATTTCGAATACTAAGTATCATCTAATCGTGGTAGGAGGAGATCCAAGGCAAGACTCTCCCCATACGATCAAAGTGTTAGGCCTATGGCGGACCGGAGGCCCGCATTGACAGTAATACGCACAGCCGATGGAAAGCTATACAAGACCAACCCAGACTCTCTGAAGCCTCATCCGGCGGAACCCTGTTATCCCTTGAGCACCCACTCGTACTACTCAAGGTCGGGGTATGTCATCAGCAACTCTCTGATCGAGGCATACTCGAACCTCACCCACAGAAATTCAAAGGAAAAATGCCTTCTCTATATCTTTTTTACCGCACACAGCGCTCCTGTGTACACGAAAGAAGTAGAGGCATGAAGACTTCGTCTGCTCCCTGTGAGCATAAGAGGAGAGAAAAATCTGAGACACAGTTGGTGTCAAAATTAAGATCCAACTGTACTCAGATTACCATCAACTGCTACTGTTGTCAAGCAGATCCATCACCACCAAAGAGGAGGTCCATCTTTCAAAGGCTGCAACTGAGAACTGGTGAAGAAGAAAAGCTTCGTGTTGCTTCATACAATGCTGCTCGGGACTCTCTGTTCCAGAAGAAGCTATCCAAGATACCCCTTTCCTCGGTTGGCAAGTCCAAATATCGGCCTGGGGGTAGCAAGAAGCCTGGGCCCAAGGAAGGCATGTTCCACAACATGCGCTCGAAGGTCGGATCATCATCACAAGAAGACGGTTCATCGACCACTACACCTGCTGGGGGTAGCCAGACTACTACGGTGTATAACAACCCTTCATTTCAGCATGATGAAGAGATGTATGACACCAATAGTTCTGCGGGTACAAGCAGTCAACAGAACGATCGTAACTTACCCATCTTCCTATAAGACGATGAGCACCAGCACTACGAACCAGAAAGTGAACGATCTACCACCCCTTCTACTTACACGCACATAGCATCTGTGCACATGGCGGCTGATAACGACGAAAAATCGAGCGAAAGTGCTGATCACCAGACACACATTGAGGCTCTCAAAGGAAGTCTTAACGCATTAAACATATCCATACAGACTTTAGCCTCTGTCGTTCTGGAGATCAAGGACATATTGGTTCCTACTGCCTCCACACCTGCGGCTACGACATTTTATGACGGGGCTAGTACCCTGCTCGTCATAAACCACGTCGTGCAGTCGTCGGCCACTCCGTCGATCATCAATCCAGTACTGTAATACCCAGTTTTCTAAAATGAGGGTAATTTTAAACTTTTGTAAAATTATATCATTTTATTATAATAATAATAATTTATGGTGAATTTTAATTAATTTAAAAACTATTTAAATTAGTGTTTGTGATTTAGATGTTTGTTAGTGTAACCTTAGAACGACTTCGTCTAGAGACTAACCATGACCTTGGAGACCTAGCTAGCATGTTTGGGATAGTAGTTGGACCCTATTCTAGCTAGGAATGACTTAAAAACTAAGTGGAGATTGGAATTAAGTAGCTAGTTTGGGCCTTTAGCTTAAGGGCTAGTTTTTACAACCTATAAGAGGGTTTGGGCCATTGTGACTTGACCAAACCCTAGACCACACCATCATGGCCGGCCCTAATAGCCATTAACAGCCCCTCACCCTTATATAAGTCATCATTAGCCCCCTTCCCTCATCTTTCATTGAAACCCTAACCCTATCTTTGGTGTTCTTCTCCAAATTTCCCCCATTCCTTAAATCAACTCCAAATTCATCCAAACCAATTGCCAACTACTCCCCTTGAGTAGAGGAGGTCTCTATTGGCTAGCTAGGAAGGATTTGGAGCAATTTGACCATTGGATTTGGTGGGAAGGCTTTACAAGAGGATTTTTATTGGGATTCCAACTCCCAATTGGTAAGAGCCTCTAAACCTATTAAATTTTTGATTTTTTTTTTGTTATAGATGTATCCATGTAGGGTTCCTCTAGCCCTAGGAATGATTTGAGTCCAATTCGAATCCATTTGTGGTATGTATCGGAAGAATATCGGATACGTACGTCAAGTGTTTGATGAAATGATTCATAGACGATTTGAATGTTTAATTTTAGTTTCGATTAGGTTTTTCTATTTCTAATATTTTGCGGGTTGTGTGTGTACAGCTCTGTGGGAGTTTGAGATGTTTTGGCGGGTAAAATGGGTCATAGGGAGGCTCGGATGTGTTCTGTGAACTGTTCATTAATTGTCCTGCTGCCAGGGGCCTTAATCTAGACTTGTACACATTTGTTTCACTTTCTAATCACTCATATAGCCAGCTTAGATGACTGAGCACTGATATTGGGCTCATGGCAGTGAGCCGTGGCCAATTCGAATTGTGATTCCCTCAACACATGTTTCCTTGTGCAGTCGAACACCACTGCAACACACTCACTGCACTCTTTGTATTTCACTCTCTGTAAATTAACTCTCCACACTCACTGTACCTCACATAGCATGCTACTCACACATTTACATGTTTACTATATTTGACACTCACTCTCGTTCCCTACATTTGACACTCACATTTACTGTACTGCACTCTTTTTCCTGTACTGCATCATCTGTTAAACACAAACATTACATCCACTGCCTTCATGCATACACTGTATGGCTACCCACCTTATATTCTGATTCCTGACTTGGTATCAGAGCAGGCTGCTCTGCATACAACCAAATATCTGTCCATTGCCATCACTCTTTTATGCATTCCTTCTCTGTATTAGCTAATATCCACTGCATCTACCCCATATAATGTCACTGAACACATTACCTTGCCTGCATATAATACATCCCCAAATCACTGCACTCATACAACTGTACATATGGAGAGTTCTACAAACCATATCATTACTTGCACTACATAACCCATGTTTGCATTCATCTTTGCACTACACCCCACAGCATAGCATGACTGCATATCCTCTATTTCTGTTACTGCATAATATTACAGTTTTGTATGTCAATCATTTAGTGTCCTAACGTATGTATCAGAGCATGTGGGGAGCTAACTCCTGTACTTGACTAATTCGCGTACTGCATCCTTAGGTTCCGTAGTATTGGCCCTGCACTATACACTAAGTTAATGACATATATATCCTCATCCCTAGTGTATCAGACTAAGGGGGATGCTTGGTATCAATGGCTCTATATGGATGTTCTGACCCCTATTGCCTGACCAATTCTCCTTAGTTCAGGCCATGACTCCTCCCCACCTTAACTCTACTATCATAATTCATTTACTACGTTAGTATCATAGCAATACATGGCTTGCATATTTCATACTATACTGTTCTTTATCATTCTAACATGACCTGTACTTTATATGTCATACTGCACTTCTAGCAACAACACACGTCCTTCATTTACCTAATTTGTATCATGTCTGCCCTACCTTAGCTTATCCAGTCCATGTTTGATGTCGGGTTCAGGCCATTGTAGTAGTATGTCTAAGTATTGAGGTGTTTACCTATGGTGTTATCTCCAGATTATCCATTAGAATGTTCAGTCAGACTTGAGTTATAGTGATCTGCACTACAGTAGTTGCAGTCTATTTAGTTCCTCACGCAGGATTTACTTGATGTTCGAGCCTTCCATGACACCCATCAGAGTTTAGTCCTGCATTGCATTGACCTTAGTTCTAATCTACCTAGCCTTGTTGGGCAGACCCTAACAAATGTTGTATCTGACCCTATTGATTCAGACCATATTGTTTAGATATCGAGTTCCTTTATGAGTATTAGTTTTAGACATGTCTTGAATATTACTTTACCTTTTGGTTCACCTTCACTAACAATAATGTATATGCAGGATTCTTTCTATTTAGTCCTGTTCCCTAACACCTGCATGCAGACCATCATGTCCTAATATTTGGGTGTCAAATCCCTGAACAACTTGATATATCTTCCATTTGATCCTTTATGATTTAGACCATGTTCACTTGTTAACACCTATCAGTTGGGTACTGATGGTATCAGTGTTCCTCTGTTACTTGCTGTCTGCATCAATATATCATCTGTACTTATTATGTTCTATCCCTTGTCATTCTGAATGTCCAGTTTCCTTTCCTTAGTAGCAGTTAAGCAGAGCTTGTAAGGACCTGCATACTTGATACTTGGAGTCCCTGTGTTTGTAAATCCCCTGTATCCAGATACCTCATATGTCCCCTAGATTTCCATTCAGTCTTAGGAAGAGAGAAGTTACCTCTGTCATCTGGGATCTGGGAGAAAGGTAGAGTGAGGGTTCCGATTAAGACAAGTAAACCTGGTAACGTCCTTGGTTAAGACCTTATATGTGTTTAGTCCCATTGATGACTTTTGCTCTGCCCTTTGTAAAGACCTGTCCATTTTGTCCTGGCCCCATTGAACCTTAACATGACTAATATGTATTGTATACGTATACGTAAGGAATGTATGCATCATATATATATATGTGATATGGATATAAGTGATGTATCTTATATGGGGCTAGAAGAGATTGTGTTATGCCTTATGCATATATGTAGTATATGGTTAATTGATAAGGTTAACCTTGATATAGAGTTGACTTTAGTCTAGTTTGACCTAGACAACATTCAGACGCATTGTAGATTACATTTATCATCCCCTGTATACATCTAGACTTGTGTTGCTCTAACTATGAGTTAGGTACCTCATCTCAGACAATACATTTACTACAGCTATTCAGATACCAGGCGAGTACATTCTCTGATCATTTCATAACTTGCTTAGAATTATATTCCTGCTCTAGTTTTTCTTATTTGATGCTGTCACGATATTATCACGGACTGGTACTATATGGATCCCTACATTGAGATGTTATCCCCCTCGGGAGCATCGGATACATCATGTCATGTGTTTCATATACATCATGTATTCCTCGCTCTCATGTTATTCATGTTTCTCATGTGCTTTATGCTCGTTCATGCATGCTCGTGAACTCTCATATGCTCTCATGTTCGGTCATGTTTCCCATGTATCTCATGTATAACCTATACTTCATGTGCACTCATTTATGAGCCTTCATGTGAATTTCATGTGCACCCATTTATGGGCCCCCATGTGAACTTCATGTGCACTCATTTATGAGCCCTCATGTATACTTCATGTGCACCCATTTATGGGCTTTCATGTGAAAATCATGTGCGTAACATAACTTGTCTGGATCCTTGTGTATTGATTGGGGTATGGGGGAGTATAAATAGTCACGTGAACAATTCCAAAGTAGTATAACCATGTGCACCTCTTTAGTATATTCATATGCAAATCAAGCCGTTCACATGTCGACTTTGTACTCTAAATCACTAGTCACTGGTAGCTCTCTACTTAGAGTAGATATTTCTATTACAGTTCTCTCTCTATTTATATCATGTACTTTCTTTCAGTTTCACGTATCGTACTCTCTTGTATGTTTATATTTTTAACCTGTTATGATCTGCGTGAGATGTATTATGCTCGCTCCTGTCCTGACTGGACCTGTTAAAAATTTTATAGAGGAAGACGAGGAACCCTGTACCCCGTACTATGGAGCTTGCCTAGATGACACTCGCAACCTGGACCCCAGAGGAGGTTCAGGCAGCTGCTGAGGATGTTACCCATGCTTAGTATAGATAGCTTAGGCTGTTGTTTCTTTTTATGATTAGTTGTTGTCCTTGTTTTCAGAGTTGTATATTTAGAGATGTTGAGACTTATGTTATTTCATTCTGCTGTTCCTCAGTAGAGGATTTCTTTATCTATTTTCATCGTGCTACATTCTACCTTAGATTGTGATTGAGTTGTACCTCTGTATTGGCCTCCTTTTTGGAGAGTATTTTATGTTATGTAGTTATAGTTCATGACCTAGAACATCGTTCTACCGCTGACACTACGGCGTAGGCTGGGCACTGTTATGTACTTGTACCCTCACGGTGGGTGCGGGCCGTGACACATTTTTAGTTGTGGCCCATGCAGGTCGAGTTTGTGTAGTGGCATTCGAACTAGAGTGTCACTACAGCCTGCAGTAGGATTAGGATTTTTCTTGAGGTACTCAATCACATTAGAAAAAACTCTTAACTAAATTTCTGCCATCTAAATTTCTGTTGAAGATTGCTTCCTTGAATAACTGTCCTCCCTTGAATTATCGTTTCTATCTCAGTATTGATTCCTTGTTTGATCTGTCTCCAGGATGGTGATCGAGACACGATCGCATCGCTCTGGCACAGCAGACGCTGGTGAGAGGCCTACCACCCCTCGTCCGATTGTGGACGCTGGGACCACAGCACTTCCTGTTTCTGCTTATATAGGAGCATCTACAGCTTTTGGGAGTGCACCCCCACCTGTTCAGAGGATTCTTCCGTCTTTTCGGATATATATCAGCAGTAGTTACCTTCCGGGACAGTAGATGCGGCTCAGATGTTTACTCTTTTCCAGCGATTCCTGGAGACTCAGCAGCAGATACAGCAGAGCCAGAATGCTGAATTCTGATAGAGCATACAAGATACTCACCAGTTGGTCAGGACGACAGTAGAGCTGGTGGCTGCTCAGCCACAGGAAGGTCAAATGCAGCCGTATCAGCCGAGGACTCCAGACATCCAATCCTTTAAGAAAATAGGACCCTGAGACTTCAAGGGTACAGAGGGCATCATATATGCTGACGATTGGATATAGCATATTGAGGAGATATTCCGATTGGCACAGATACTAGCTGGATTACAGATCGAGGCAGCCGCCAGTCAGATGCAGGACTTGGCTCGTACCTGGTACCAGACGGACCCGAGGGTTGGTACAGCCGGTCAAACTTGGGCAGCGTTCAAGAAACTATTCAAGGAGAAGTTCTTTCCTGATACAGCACTCGGTGCCTTGGAGGCGCAGTTCGAGAGTTTGGTTCAAGGGAACTAGACCGTTGAGGAATACGCCGTAGAGTTCTGCCGTCTGGACAGATTCGTTGAGGATCTTACTGAGGCTGGAAAGGCGAGGAGGTTCCGCAGGGGTTTGATCAGGGAGATCAGGTCGTATACCAAGAGCGGTCGCGATGCCACTTTCGAACAGATTCTGGTAGGAGCCATAGCAGCGGAGGACGATCTTGGGCTGAAGGAGAAGAGCATGCTAGACACTCAAGGAGCTAGTAGCAGTGCGGGCCCGACCAAGAGGACCTACTTACAGGTTCAGTAGCAGTATCCACATCAGATGCCCCGTTTGCAGATTCAGTAGTAGTATCCGCAGCAGATGCCAGCACTACAATTTCAGCAGCAGTATCACCAGCCGAGGGTCTACCTTCAGCAGCGGCAGTTTCAGGATCGTATACCCTTTCAGCAGGCACAACAGCCACAGAGGCAGCAGCAGGCCCCGGAACAACAGTTTGTCATTATTTGTCCCTTCTGTAAGAGACCAGGACACGATTGGGGCGAATACCGGAAGAGGCTCGGCAGATGTTTACTTTGCGGAGGATTCGATCATCGGCTGAGAGAGTGTCCTGAGTCATCTGGACGGACAGAGCAGGGAGCAGGAGCTAGGGCCCCGGTGGGCCAGCAGAAGGGATTACCCTTACCGACTCAGCAGCAGAGGTACATACAGCATCAACAGCAGGCCAGGAGAGGCCAGCAGGGGCGAGCTTTCGCCAGGACAGTCGATGATGCTCAGGCCATTGGAGATCTAGTTGCAGGTTCCGTTCTTTTGATTCTATTTTCGCAATTGCCTCTTATAGCTGTGTTAAAAATTCGTTTCCTTCTGTTCCTTGTTGATTGATCAATTGTGTCCTACTGTCTTTATGTTATGTTTGATTTTCTCTAAGATAAATCATATGGGCTATGTTACCTCAGTTATGGGATCTAGAATCTTCGATAGTCCTATTAGCTGGTATAGTGAGGACATATAGTCAGATTTAGGATGTATTTCTCGGGTGTGGGAATTTAAGGTTTTTGCTGCCAAGCATGTAGCAATATGAAAATTTTAAATATCATGATTCTAGAGGTATGTGCCTTAGTCGAGGACTTTGTGATTATCGTAGCCTTTCTCACTAGCATTATGAAGATTCTGAGTATCATGATTTTGGACAGACGCATATGATTATTGGACTGTGTGAATTGAGACTTTGATTGTGGGGTATTTGACCTAGGATTAGTACTACCATCTTAAATTTCAAGGACAAAATTTTCTAAGGTGGGTAGACTTGTAACACCAAGTTTTCTAAAATGAGGGTAATTTTGAACTTTTGTAAAATTATATCATTTTATTATTATAATAATGATTTATGGTGAATTTTAATTAATTAAAAAATTATTTTAATTAGTGTTTGTGATTTAGATGTTTGTTAGTGTAACCTTAGAACGACTTCGTCTAGAGACTAACCACGACCTTGGAGACCTAGCAAGCATGTTTGGGATAGTAGTTGGATCCTAATCTAGCTAGGAATGACTTAAAAACTAAGTGGAGATTGGAATTAAGTAGCTAGTTTGGGGCTTTAGCTTAAGGGCTAGTTTTTACAACCTATAAGAGGGTTTGGGCCATTGTGACTTGACCAAACCCTAGACCACACCATCATGGCCGGCCCTAACAGCCATTAGCAGCCCCTCAGCCTTATATAAGTCATCATTAGCCCCCTTCCCTCATCTTTCATTAAAACCCTAACCCAAGCTTTGGTGTTCTTCCCCAAATTTCTCCTATTCCTCAAATCAACTTCAAATTCATCCAAACTAATTGCAAACTACCCCCCTTGAGTAGATGTAAACCCCCTAAAATGTTAGTATGATTTTTTTAAAATAAATTGGTATTTATTTTTAATTCGTATTCATACGTCGCATACAAATACAATTGTCGTCGTGCACGAGTTTGCGATTTGTATTTCTCGTCGAGTGCAAATTTGTGTGAGGTACATTTTTAGAAAAATATTTTATTTATAGATTTCATTTTTTATGGAAAATATAGTTTCCAAAATAAATATATCTGTTTACCGTTGTTGCCAAAACCTTATATTTGCTATAAAAGGGTAATTTATTTCGTTGTTTAAAAATAAGTAGTAGTTTAAGAAAAATTTTGGTTTATATAAAATATATTCTAGATATTTGCGAAATTTGGAATTTGTTTATTAATCTATTTTTTCATTTACAAAAGCTACTTTGTAAATTAATATTTAGATAATATCCTTGATTTTCGAAAATTATTTATGCTATATTTTTACGAAAAAGAGATTTAAAAATTTTGTTTTAATTATTTTGATAAATTAAACTTGGAAAAGATTTTATTTTAAATTAAAGGGGGTTATCTAGATTGATTTGATTTCGATCGCTTAAATTCTAATTCGATTTAAATAAAGGATAGAATTATCCATCGGGGTTTAAATCAAATCCCAATCCTTATCTTAATGGAAATTCCCACCTCCTATAAAAGGAGAGGTACTCCTCCATAATTCTCTACCACAACCCCAAACTTGTGCATCGTGTCGGTGCCTCCCATCTACTATATCCCTTCCATTACAAATACAAGTTTATATTCTGTCCACAATCCCGGACTCGACACCCACTCCGTGTCACGCAGGATACCCCCACGCCAGTCTGACTCATGGGCAACCTGATGTTTAGGCGCAACTGGACTTGACCCTACTTACCTTGGGTCTTCTATAGCCATGTATATTGATATTTTATTAGATATTTAACGTCCATTTTATATCCTTACGCCTTTTGTTCTGAACTTGATAATCACAAATTTACTTGATATGTTTGGAATTGATAATTGAGCATGACGTGATAGTGACCCGTAGTGGTGCACTCCTGACATAATAACCTGATATGACCTGATAGTGGCCCATCGTGGCGCACTCCTGACAAGTACAATTGGCATGATAACCTGACATAATTATCTCGAATAGCTGTTGCGACGGCTACCTGACATGACATGACCTGTATAATTAATCTGGACACCGTGGGCGATTGTGTTTGTATAAATAAACCAGTCCTGTCTTGCATCATGTCTAGGGCAGGGACTCCTGAGTACCACGGTCAGGAGTACCGACTAAAATGGACTAAGGCTAATAACTAGATTAATACATTAGTCATGACGAGATTTCCCAGCTACAGGCAATCCCGTTACCTGGGCACGCCTTGGGATCTGTAGCCTGCCGTCGAGTAGGGCACATTTCCAGCACACTGTCATGCGTTGCACCCTTCAAGCTACCTAAGGGTACATTCGTTTCCTGGACGATGTACCCACCTGAATTCAACTCTAATCTTTTAACCCGGGTAACCTGGATGGTTTGCAGGGCTTGTGGCTGTGGAATAATCTTACTGCATCTTGTTAGTAATTAGGCTTGTGACAACCCTAGTTAGTTAAAGTATCAAGCCATAATTCTTGCATGGCCGTGAAGTGATTGGACGGAGTCTAACCAGTCTAGTCTTGTCCTGATCCTGTTCCAGATTATTGAATGACCAGAATGCTTATATTTATTTTACCGATAAATGGTGAAAATTCTAAGTTCTATTCAGACGAAGGGTTACAACCCCGGTCCTTGTTTGGTTTACGGGTTGTAACCTGGTTATCTGAATAGTTCCATGGTTATCTCGTCGTATATCATCCTGGTGTATTTTCTTTATTTTCAGTTCTTACTTTATTTATATCTTGTGCTGATTGCTGGTTTTAGTTTTTTAAGTGAATCTTCCTTTGTGGCACTTGCTCTTTCTAGGGTCTGACCCAGCTGGTTTTGTGTGGCCAAATTTCGGAGCAGCTCCAGAGGATCTACCGACCTTCCCGCCAGATGGTGGCACTAGACGGAACCCTGGCAACGAGTGGGTTATTTTTGGCTCTCCCACTCTATTGTAAAAATATTCTTTTGAGGCGTTTAGCCGACGAGCACCTGTTTAGCTCGGTTGTACTTACTTACTGTCTGCCTACGGGCTGTAACATGATTATCAGATCCTAGGGTTGATCATGTATGACTAAACTCTTGCTAGTACTGACATTTTGTAACGACTAGCTTTGTCACGCCCCAGAACCAGAATACTGGAGAGCGGGGGCAGACATAGCCAGCTACGTATATGAAATGGAATCCATCTCGCTATACGGTCACGGCTGTCTAGGATACATGCGGGTTTATCTATAAGCTAGCAGTCTCTTAAGGTCATGAACAACCTATTGTCTCAATCACAAGCAAGTAAGTAAAAGTTACAAGATGTATGATCATTAAATATACAATAATAAGGCGTCCCAAATATTACATATTCAGCTGATCATGAAGCTAGTCGTTACAAAATGTTAGGACTAGCAAGAGTTTAGTCATACATGATCAACCCTAGGATCTGTTAATCATGTTACAGCCCGTAGGCAGACAGTAAGTAAATACAATCGAGCTAAACAGGTGCTCGTCGGCTAAACGCCTCAAAAGAATAATTTTTACAATAGAGTGGGAGAGCCAAAAATAACCCACTCGTTGCCAGGGTTCCGTCTAGTGGCCACCATCTGGCTGGAAGGTCGGTAGATCCTCTGGAGCTGCTCCCAAATCTGGCCACACAAAACCAGCTGGGTCAGACCCCAGAAAGAGCAAGTGCCACAAAGGAGGCTTCACTTAAGAACTAAAACCAGCACTCAGCACAAGATATAAATAAAAGTAAGAACTGGTAATAAAGAGAATACACCAGGATGATATACGACGAGATAACCATGGAACTATTCAGATAGCCAGGTTACAATCCGTAAACCAAACATGGACCGGGGTTGTAACCCTTCGTCTGAACAGAACTTGGAAATTCTCACCATTTATCGGTAAAATAGATACAAGCATTCAGGTCATTCAATGATCTGGTACAGGATCAGGGCAGGACTAGACTGGTTAGACTCCGTTCAATCACTTCACGGCCAAGCAAGAATTACGGCTTGATACTTTAACTAACTAGGGTTGTCACAAGCCTAATTACTAACAAGATGCAGCGATATTATTCTACAGCCACAAGCCCTGCAGACCATCCAGGCTCCCCGGGTTAAAAGATTAGAGTTGAATTCAGGTGGGTACATCGTCCAGGAAACGAATGTACCCTTAGGTAGCTTGAAGGGTGCAACACATGACAGTGTGTTGAAAATGTGCCATACTCGACGGCAGGCTACAGATCCCAAGGCGTGTCCAGGTAACGGGATTGCCTGTAGCTGGGAAATCTCTTCATGACTAATGTATTAATCTAGTTATTAGTCCTTAGTTTATTTCAATAGCTACTCCTGATCGTGGTACTCAGGAGTCCCATCCTAGACATGATGCAAGACAGGACTGGTTTATTTATACAAACACAATCGCCCACGGTGTCCAGATTAATTATACAGGTCATGTCATGTCAGGTAGCCGTCACAACAGCTATTCGAGATAATCATGTCAGGTTATCATGCCAAGTGTACTGGTCAGGAGTGCGCCACGACGGGCCACTATCAGGTCATGTCAGGTTATTATGTCAGGAGTGCACCACTACGGGTCACTATCGCGTCATGCTCAATTATCAATTCCAAACATATTTACATAAATTTGTGATTATCAAGTTCAGGACAAAAGGCGTAAGGATATAAAATGGACGTAAAATATCTAATAAAATATCAATATACGGGGCTATAGAAGAGCCAAGCTCAGGCAAAATAAAACCAAATCTGATACGCTGACATGAGACCAAGTCAGCCAAAGGCCATACGCTCAGTGCCAAAGTCATACGCTCAGGTCACACGCTCCCAAAAGGCAGCGTATGGGGTCCATACGACTCCTTGTCAGGCAAGCGAGCGTATGCGAGCCATACGCTCCCAAAAGGCAGCGTATGGGGTCCATACGACTCCTTGTCAGGCAAGCGAGCATATGCGAGCCATACGCTCCCAAAAGGCAGCATATGGGGTCCATACGACTCCTTGTCAGGCAAGCGAGCGTATGCGAGCCATACGCTCCCAAAAGGCAGCATATGGGGTCCATACGACTCCTTGTCAGGCAAGCGAGCGTATGCGAGCCATACGCTCCCAAAAGGCAGCGTATGGGGTCTGCGCTGCGCTAAAGAGCGCGCGCAACTCAGTGGCACAAGCTAAAAAGCTAGCTCACTGTTCACTGTCTTCTCCAAATAGCAAGAACTCCATGGTTGAACCCAAAGCTTCAAAAGTCCATAACTTGGTCAAAATAAGTCCAAATCTAACTTTCCAAAGGTCAAAATTGGGTAGAATAAAATTCTCTACAGCATAAAACCATCAAAACTTGAAAACAAAGAAGTTTGATAGATCAAAACCACCAAAATCCAAAAATAACTAATTTCTAGATCAATAAGAATTAAAGCCTAAAAATAGAAAATGACAAGTTCTAATGTAGTTTAGAATCATGAGGAGAAGCTAATGAAACCATCAAAATGAGTTCTCTTGTGGAAGCAAGTTGCACTTGCCTATGGTATTCTTGGTTGGTGGAGAAGAGAAATGGTGGGAGAAGGAGAAGTAAATGAGAATTATGGAGGAGAGAGAAGGTTGGTGGGGATAATAAAGAGGGGGGGTCGTGGTAGAAATGAAGGAGAAGCATAGGCTAAGGTGTTCCACCCTTGGCCCATGATGAACCAAGCATTGGGCCGGCCGAACCAAGCCAACCCAAACCGAGAGTTAAACCAAGCCGAGAGCTAAACAAGGAATCATGCAATACAGAATAAAATACGTATACGTATCCCAAAATACGTAATACGAACACAGGCATTACAACTCTACCCACCTTAAAAGAATTTCGTCCTCAGAATTTAATCAAGAGACTAGAGGAGCAATGACAAGCTATATTAATCACATGCAAGCTATAACTAGGCTTACAATCACTCATTCAAGCAAGGAATCGAAGGCATGAGGCATAAGAAAGGCATTATACCTTACGAGTCAAACAAGTCGGGATATCGCGATCGGATATCATCCTCACGCTCCCACGTTGACTCCTCCAAAGAGTGATGACCCCAAGCAACTCGGACTAACTTGATAGTCTTGTTCTTGAGAATCTTCTCTCTCCGGTCCAATATAGACACGGGCCTTTCCTCATACGAAAGGTTGGTACCGACAACCAATTCTGAATGATCCAGGATGTGGCTCAGGTTCGGGATGTACCATCGTAATTGGGATACATGGAACACGTCATGCACCTCGCTTAGCGACGGCAGAAGAGCGAGACGATAGGATACATCTTTTACTCGCTCCAGAATGTCAAACGGTCCTATATATCTAGGACTAAGCTTGCCCCGTATGCCGAAACGAATGATGCCACGGTTAGGCGAAATCCTCAGGAATACATGATCGCCGACCGAAAACTCGAAAGGGCGCCGATGAGAATCGGCCCAATGGCGCTGGCGATCTTGGGCAACTCGAAGATGATCTCTGACTCGCCTGACCACTTCAACTGTCTGGGCAATCATTTCTGGACCGAGCATCTGTCTCTCTCCAACATCATCCCAGGCTAACGGGGATCTACACTTCCTACCATACAGTGCCTCGAACGGTGCCATCTGGATACTGGCCTGGAAACTGTTATTGTACGAGAATTTCACCGGGTATAAGTGATCTTCCCATGAACCACCGAAGTCAAGTGTGCAAGACCGCAACATGTCTTCAAGAGTCTGGATCGTGCGCTCCGACTGGCCATCTGTCTGCGGGTGATATGCTGAACTAAACTGGAGATGAGTCCCCAAACTCTCTTGCAAGCTACGCCAAAAGTGCGACGTAAATCTTGAATCTCGGTCCGAGGTAATACTGACTGGAATACCATGCAATCTGACAATCTGCCTGAGGTATATCTCTGCTAACTGAGCTGTCGACTGACCAACTCTGAATGGAAGAAAGTGAGCCACCTTCGTGAGCCTGTCAACTATAACCCAGATAGCATCTCTACCAGCTGGGGATCTAGGTAGTCCAGTCATAAAATCCATGGTCACATGTTCCCACTTCCATTCTGGAATCGGTAAGGGCTGAAGAAGTCCAGCCGGTCTCTGATGTTCGGCTTTAACTTGTTGGCAAACCAAACACCGAGAGACAAACCGAGCTATCTCCTGCTTTATGCCATTCCACCAGAAATGATGCCGGATATCACGGTACATCTTCGTACTGCCGGGACGGATGGAATACTGTGAACTGTGCGCTTCTGACATGATCTCCTGCCGGATATCTTCGCTGGGTACACAAAGACGCTTACCATGTCGAAGTGTACCATCCTCATGAATACATAACTCTGGTCTTCGTCCTGCCTCACACTCTGCTCTGAGTCGCTGAAGCTTGGAATCTGCCGACTGCGCCATGCGGATCCTCTCGACTATAGTGGACTGAACTTGCATGCTGGCCATCAAGGCCACACTGGAAGGGAGAACAACTTCTATACCCATCTTCTGAAGATCGGCTAACAGCTCTGGCTGCGCTGTTAGAAAATAAGCTCCGGCTCTCCTGCTTAATGCATCCGCAACAACATTGGCCTTCCCAGGATGATACTGCAGGTTGACATCATAATCCACAAGAAGCTCTAGCCACCTTCTCTGACGCATGTTAAGATCCTTCTGGGTGAAAACATACTTCAGGCTCTTGTGGTCGGTGAAAATCTCCACCCTGTCCCCATACAAGTAGTGCCTCCACAACTTAAGTACAAACACCACTGCTGCCAGCTCCAAGTCATGGGTTGGGTAATTCCTCTCATGATCACGAAGTTGTCGTGACGCATAAGCTATTACCTTTCCATGTTGCATCAGAACACATCCTAAACCTCTGCCTGAAGCATCACAGTACACTGAGAATCCTTCAGTCCCATCTGGAAGCGTGAGAATAGGAGCTGTTATCAGGCCTCGCTTCAACTGCTCAAAAGAACTCTGACACTCTGCTGTCCAAGCAAACTGCGCATCCTTGCGGGTCAACTGCATCAATGGCGCTGAAATTCGAGCAAAGTCTGAAACAAACCGCCGATAGTAGCCGGACAATCCAAGAAAACTACGAACCTCTGCAACTGTGCTGGGCACCGGCCATGACTCAATGGCCACGATCTTCCGGGGATCCACTTTTACTCCTCCTCTGGTGATGATATGACCCAAGTACGAAATGCGATCGAGCCAGAACTCGTATTTACTGAACTTGGCATATAACTGGTGCTCTCTGAGGATCTGAAGAACTATACGGAGATGCTGCTCATGCTCCGCCTCACTCTTGCTGTAGACCAGGATGTCATCTAAGAACACGATCACAAACTGATCCAAGTAAGGCATGAATATGCGATTCATGAGGTCCATGAATACTGCCGGCGCATTGGTTGCTCCAAAAGGCATAACAAGGAACTCCCAATGCCCATATCTCGATCTAAAAGCTGTCTTCAGGATGTCCTGCTCTCTGACTCTGATCTGATGATAACCTGAGCACAAATCAATCTTCGAGAATACTGATGCCCCCTTGAGTTGATCAAACAAGTCATCTATCCTCGGAAGAGGGTATCTGTTCTTGATTGTCACTGAGTTCAAGGTACGATAATCAACACATAACCTGGACGTACCATCCTTTTTTTTACAAGAAGCATCGGGGCTCCCCAAGGCGATCCACTAGCACGGATGAATCCCTTAGTTCTAAGCTCTTCAATCATCTTGTACAAGATCTCCAACTCTGATGGCGCCATCCTGTAGACTCTCTCTGACACTGGGGCTGTCCCGGAAATCAAGTCTATAGTGAACTCGATCTCCCGCTCCGGAGGCATACCTGAAAGTTCTTCTGGGAAAACATCTGGAAACTCCTCGACTATCCTGGGCAACTGAACTGCTGCTACTGCCATCCGCAATACTGGAGGAGATGACTCAATTTTGCCTCGGGAGAAAGAAAACTCCGGCTCGCCTGGAATGCTAAAAACAACCCTGCCAATGTGGCAGTCTATCCTAGCATACTGGTTCCTCAACCAATCCATCCCTAGGACCACATCATAATTGGCCATCGGGAACTCTGTCAATCTAGCGGGGAATTCTCTACCGCTAACTACGATCCGACACGAGGAAAACACTCTATCTACTCCCAGAAGTCCGTTACCAGTAAGTATATTAAGCCTTACTGATAATGACTCGGGCTCTAATCCTACCCGTGTCGCGAATCATGCAGACATAAATGAATGCGATGCACCAGAATCAAATAAAGCTGAAGCTGGAAAGGAGTTGACGAGAATAGTACCTGCCACTATCTCTCCTGGTGCCAATCCTTCCTCCACGGTCATCACCATAGCCTGACCGTGCCCTCGGGGTGCTGGTCCCCTCTGCTGAAATCCTCGTTGCCTGCTCTGACTCTGGGCTTGGACTTGTGCATACTGCTGGGGGTTCTGCTGCTGGAATACTTGGGTCTGAGGCGGCAAGGGCCTCGACAATGGATACTGCTGCTGCTGGACCGGAGCTGGTCCTCTCACCGAAGAGCTAGAAAGGTTGGACGATGATGAACCACCCCTATTCGGGTAGGATCCAACCCTATGGTCTGGTGCTCCACAAGCCAGATACAATCCTTGTGCCCTGCGACATTCTGCCACCACATGGCCTGGCTTTCCACAATGAGAACAACCTACTGCGGAAGATTGCTTCTGCTTCTGCTGCTGCTGCTGAGGGTGCGTCGGAGTTGAATGCTGAACCGACGTTACTGAGGCCGTTCGCCTCGGAGCTCCAATAGTCAAAGCCCTGGCTGCCGGGGCCGGTGCTGAAGACTGATTCATCTGGCCGTGAGATCTCTTCCGACCTCCGGCCCTATCCACAATCCTCTGGGAGGTATACTCATGCCTCCGGGCTGCTCTCAAGACTGCATCAAAAGTCTGATGCTCAAACTGCTCAACTGCCAACAAGATCTCCAGGTGAAGTCCCTGCTGGAACCGCTGGGCTCTATCATATTCGGTTGCCACCAAAGTGGGAGCAAACCGACTAAGTCTGGAAAACTCGACCGCATATCCGTCGACCGTCCTGCCCATCTGCTTCAGATTGGTAAACCTTGTCTGCAGATCATACCGAGCCACGGCATCGAAATACTTGGTATGGAATCTCTCTCTGAATACTGCCCAAGCAATGGGTGCTGCTAATCCAACGGCCTGCGCTGTCCACCAGCTGCGGGCAAGATCTAACAACTGCAGGCGCACAACGGCCACCTTCTCGTTCTCTGGAGTCCTGGCTGCTTCGAGAATCACCTCAGTGTCCTGAAGCCAAGCATCTGCTGCGATAGCATCTTCACTACCGTCAAAGAATGGAGGGTTCAAGCGCCTGAAGCTGTTGGCCGCACTGTTTCCTGGATGACCACCTCTAGTCAAAGCATCCGCCACTGCCTGTTGCAAGGCATCTCCACGACGATTTTGAGAAGCTATCAAGGTCCTGACGAGACCTACCAAGGTGCCATCATCAGGCTCGGCAGGCTGAACTGGCTGGACTGGTGGTTCTCCATCAGAAGGCACGACTCTGGAAGCTACTCCGGAATGCTGGACTTGATCTCCAGGTTGCTGCTGGTCCGCGGGAGGTGCTTCACCTTGCTGGTCGGTAGGACCACGAACAATGCCGCTGAAGAAGACGACATAGGGAATAATAAGGAAGGACCAGGACAGCTCAACGATACAAGCATATGATCAGGACAAGAATCCAGGGATTCAGAAGATACGAGCAGAGATCAAGGACGAATACTGATTGAGACATCTATTCGGTAAACCCTCACATACCTTGATTTTACAAGACCTGCATGGGCCACCACTTAAACCATGTCACGCCCCAGAACCAGAATACTGGAGAGCGGGGGCAGACATAGCCAGCTACGTATATGAAATGGAATCTATCTCGCTATACGGTCACGGCTGTCTAGGATACATGAGGGTTTATCTATAAGCCAGCAGTCTCTTAAGGTCATGAACAGCCTATTGTCTCAATCACAAGCAAGTAAGTAAAAGTTACAAGATGTATGATCATTAAATATACAATAATAAGACGTCCCAAATATTACATATTCAGCTGATCATGAAGCTAGTCGTTACAAAATGTTAGGACTAGCAAGAGTTTAGTCATACATGATCAACCCTAGGATCTGTTAATCATGTTACAGCCCGTAGGCAGACAGTAAGTAAATGCAATCGAGCTAAACAGGTGCTCGTCGGCTAAACGCCTCAAAAGAATAATTTTTACAATAGAGTGGGAGAGCCAAAAATAACCCACTCGTTGCCAGGGTTCCGTCTAGTGGCCACCATCTGGCTGGAAGGTCGGTAGATCCTCTCGAGCTGCTCCGAAATCTGGCCACACAAAACCAGCTGGGTCAGACCCCAGAAAGAGCAAGTGCCACAAAGGAGACTTCACTTAAGAACTAAAACCAGCACTCAGCACAAGATATAAATAAAAGTAAGAACTGGTAATAAAGAGAATACACCAGGATGATATACGACGAGATAACCATGGAACTATTCAGATAGCCAGGTTACAATCCGTAAACCAAACAAGGACCGGGGTTGTAACCCTTCGACTGAACAGAACTTGGAAATTTTTACCATTTATCGGTAAAATAGATACAAGCATTCAGGTCGTTCAATGATCTGGTACAGGATCAGGACAGGACTAGACTGGTTAGACTCCGTTCAATCACTTCACGGCCAAGCAAGAATTATGGCTTGATACTTTAACTAACTAGGGTTGTCACAAGCCTAATTACTAACAAGATGCAGCGAGATTATTCCACAGCCACAAGCCCTGCAGACCATCCAGGTTCCTCGGGTTAAAAGATTATAGTTGAATTCAGGTGGGTATATCGTCCAGGAAATGAATGTACCCTTAGGTAGCTTGAAGGGTGCAACACATAACAGTGTGCTGGAAATGTGCCCTACTCGACGGCAGGCTACAGATCCCAAGGCGTGCCCAGGTAACGGGATTGCCTGTAGCTGGAAAATCTCTTCATGACTAATGTATTAATCTAGTTATTAGTCCTTAGTTTATTTCAATAGGCACTCCTGACCGTGGTACTCAGGAGTCCCATCCTAGACATGATGCAAGACAGGACTGGTTTATTTATACAAACACAATCGCCCACGGTGTCCAGATTAATTATACAGGTCATGTCATGTCAGGTAGTCGTCGCAACAGCTATTCGAGATAATCATGTCAGGTTATCATGCCAAGTGTAATGGTCAGGAGTGCGCCACGACGGGCCACTATCAGGTCATGTCAGGTTATTATGTCAGGAGTGCACCACTACGGGTCACTATCGTGTCATGCTCAATTGTCAATTCCAAACATATTTACATAAATTCGTGATTATCAAGTTCAGGACAAAAGGCGTAAGGATATAAAATGGACGTAAAATATCTAATAAAATATCAATATACGGGGCTATAGAAGAGCCAAGCTCAAGCAAAATAAAACCAAATCTGACACGCTGACATGAGACCAAGTCAGCCAAAGGCCATACGCTCAGTGCCAAAGTCATACGCTCAGGTCACACGCTCCTAAAAGGCAGCGTATGGGGTCCATACGACTCCTTGTCAAGCAAGCGAGCGTATACGAGCTATACGCTCCCAAAAGGCAGCGTATGGGGTCCATACGACTCCTTGTCAGGCAAGCGAGCGTATGCGAGCCATACGCTCCCAAAAGGTAGCGTATGGGGTCCATACGACTCCTTGTCAGGCAAGCGAGCGTATGCGAGCCATACGCTCCCAAAAGGCAGCGTATGGGGTCCATACGACTCCTTGTCAGGCAAGCGAGCGTATGCGAGCCATACACTCCCAAAAGGCAGCGTATGGGGTCTGCGCTGCGCTAAAGAGCGTACGCAACTCAGTGGCACAGACTAAAAAGCTAGCTCACTGTCTTCTCCAAACAGCAAGAACTCCATGGTTGAACCCAAAGCTTCAAAAGTCCATAACTTGGTCAAAATAAGTCCAAATCCAACTTTCTAAAGGTCAAAATTGGGTAGAATAAAATTCTCTACAACACAAAACCATCAAAACTTGAAAACAATGAAGTTTGATAGATCAAAACCACCAAAATCCGAAAATAACTAATTTCTAGATCTACAAGAATTAAAGCCTAAAAATGAAAAATAACAAGTTCTAATGTGGTTTAGAATCATGAGGAGAAGCTAATGAAACCATCAAAAGGAGTTCTCTTGTGGAAGCAAGTTACACTTGCCTATGGTGTTCTTGGTTGGTGGAGAAGAGAAATGGTAGGGGAAGGAGAAGTAAATGAGAATTATGGAGGAGAGAGAAGGTTGGTGGGGATAATAAAGAGGGGGGTTATGGTGGAAATGAAGGAGAAGCATAGGCTATGGTGTTCCACCCTTGGCCCATGATGAACCAAGCATTGGGCCGGCCGAACCAAGCCAACCCAAACCGAGAGTTAAACCAAGCCGAGAGCTAAACAAGGAATCATGCAATACAGAATAAAATACGTATACGTATCCCAAAATACGTAATACGAACATAGGCATTACAAGCTTCATGATCAACTGAATATATAATGTTTGGGACGCCTTACTATTATATATTTAATGATCATACATCTTGTGACTTTTACTTACTTGCTTGTAATTGAGACACTAGGCTTGTTCATGACCTTAAGAAACTGTTGGCTTGTAGATAAACCCTCATGTATCTAGACAGCCGTGACCGTATAGCGAGATGGATTCCATTTCATATACGTAGCTGGCTATGTCTGCCCCCGCTCTCCAGTATTCTGGTTCTGGGGTGTGACACATACATTGGAATATTTTTTATATATCTACAGCTGGCATGTCTACGTACTTAGTCCTATATATTTTGTGACTGGGGCGTTACATGTTTTTATGGTGGCCCAAGCAGGTCAAGTTTGCCGTTTCGGTTACATGACTGTACCGAACGGGCCAGCAATATATGATTAGAATTTAGGAATCTCATCCACATACTTGATCACCTTCCTTGACCTTTCTTGATTTCTATATTCCGACTTCCGTGGTTTCTCTTGATTTTCGCATCTTGCTTGAACTCTTTCTACCATCACCTTATCTCGTGCTTAAACATGGTTAGAAAGATGACTACACTACTATACACTTATTTGTCAATCCTATGGCTAGAAGGATTATATTGACAAATAATATCCATTGATGTTATATTTGAGTATAAAGGCATTTATTTTTCCTAGAGATACGATCTTAAGGATTAGTTAATTCCAAGTTGGTAGTAGCATATTACCGCCATCAAAGGATAGTTTAAATTTTATTTTAAATTTACAAGGTGGTATACACAAGAGGATAGCTAGATCGAAAAACAAAATTTTTATGAATTTTGAAATTGTGAAATAGTTATGATTTATTAGGGATATGAAACCAATTTGAGAAATATCTTGAGTTTTTATATTGTGACACTTGATTTACGGTTAACTTTAAGTGTGGATATCTCGAAATTATTTAAAGAGTTTAAATTATGATTTTGTAGATGACTAAAGAGACGAAAGTTTAGAAGGGAGAGAACTTGAGGTTTTAAAATTGTGCATACGATTTATAAGTTTATTTAATTTTGAAGTGATGATGGAAAAAAAAATTAAAAATGTTTGGAAGATACCGACTTTGAAGGAAAAATTCAAATTACAAATTTTGTCCTATGATCTATGATTTATAGAGTTATTTAAATTTCGAGTTTAAGCCTTGATTATGGATATTTAAATTTTGGTAAAAAAAAAGTATGTTCATTTTGCGATATACAAGGACTATTTCGAGATTGATTAGAGATTTAAATTAAACTTGATAGTCTAAGATAATTGATAATTGTAGCAGAGTATCTTAAAAATTTTATTGAGAAACTTCGAGGAACTTGAAATTTAGATTAGATCATATGGGTAGAGGACCAAAAAGCAAGAAAGGTCACCCTAGTGAGATAAAAGTATTCTACATTAGATTGCCACACCACCTATGATTATGATATTGCATGTACACAAGTATAGTTAGTCATCGACCAAACCGATGAACATATCTTTTGACTTACTTGACCTTCCCTCAATTCAAGATCTTTTGTCATGACCATCTAATTATTTGAAACTTGAGAAATGATTAAATAGTTCCTTAATCATACTCCATCTAAGTGGCTATCATATCTCTAGAAATTGTATTCCTAACTTATTTTACTTTGATCTACTAGAATCCAAATTATCTTTATTTTATGCTTTAACTTGGCCATTTATTTTGTGCGTTAATCATTATCTCATGAACTCCCACTTTTTGTTTAAATTCTTTTGTGTGTTCTTTATCGTGACTTGGATATTTGGAGCACAACACTAGACTTTTCCATCCAACAAATTTCATATGCAAGACCAAGACGAACCCACCTTCATGTAGGTGTATCACGTGCCTCTAAAACACTTCTCCTTGTATTCTATTTTCATGATATGACTTTGGGTCATAAGAGACTAAACTATAACCTTTACCATTGTAGCTCCCCTTCTCAGAAATTTTGAAATAATCTATTTTTACTTATTTTAATTAAATGGTAATTTTTAGATTTTTATAAATAATTAATTATCATATTTAATTTTTATATTTAATTTTTATATTGTGGTTTATAATTTATGCGTATATAAATTATATTAATGTGTATGTGCATGTATATATATAAATATATATACTGTATGTGTATGTGTATGTAAATACACATATTAATATAATAAGTAAATATTTTTTTTTTAAAATATGTGAATATATATGTCTGTGTATGTATATATATAATATATATATTATATGTGTATGTGTGTATACATGTATACAGATAAATATATATATATATATATATATATATATATATATATATATATATATATATATATATATATATATATATATTAATTTTTATTATTATATATATATATATAATAAAAAATATATATATATATATATATATATATATATATATATATATATATATATATATATATATATATATATATATATATAAAGAAAAAAAATATAAAGAAAAAAAACAAAGCAGGTGGGCGGGCCTGTGCTTCCCCAGCCCGAACCAGAACTAAAACCCCCCGCTTAATTCTTCAAAACCGAGCCTATAACTCACAGACCCGCTCGGGTTCCCACATATATACGTATATTCGTGAACCTCAAAACCCTAAGCTCATCCCTCGCTGCGACACCCATGGGATGGACGACCAGAGTCGGCTAGCTGCGTCGCCCATAGGACGCCGCCGGCCGTCGGACAGCGCGCCGGAAGAGCAAAGGATCGCTGACAGCAGCGTGGTGAGCCCTGCGAGGCAGACTTCGCAAGTAGGAAGCGGCCTCCACGCTCGACCAATCTCCGAACCAATCGTGCAGGTATAAACCTAACATTACCCTCTTCAATTCGGTCCTTTTAGTTAGTATGTAGAAGGCTTCGATTGTTCGAAAAACCAACTCGAAAGTCGACAAAAAGTGGTCTTTAAAACAGTGAAGAAAACAATCAAACCCCCGATTTGGAAGACGATTCCCGTCGATCTGTCGGTAGTTTTAAGAAACCAAATGACGACAATCCCAGACAACCTATAGGGCTTCAAATCCCTTTTCGTAGAATCAAATTTCGTTGACTGAGCATCGAGAAATCGACGTCTCAAAATGACCAAAAACCTGTTTTTAAAATTATAGAAATTCAATAAAACACTCCGATACCACTTGCATCCCGCCGATCCGGGCGACGTGGTCGTGAACCGAAAGCATCTGAAGGTGCGTAACGGCTTCGTGGACATGTGGGCTTTGACGGAATTCAAATTGGTCGCGTGTGCGCGACGAATTTGATGCGTATCCGTCAAAATTCACCGTACTGGCCTCTGTGCAAGTTTCCCAATTACTTCGTACACGTTCGTCAGATCGAGTCGAAACTTGCGCCAACATGACCGTATCATTTTTCTGGTCCTGTATGCCAAGTTTTGTCCTATTCTGAGATAGTTGAATCGGAACGCCGTTTTGCGGGCCTCACGGTCTGACTCAACGAACGATTTTGTGCACGGCCCGCCGGAATCCAACTCTGGACATACAGTTGGGTTTGTATTGGAAAACCGAGCCTGTTGACATATAGTTTTATGACTTTATAGACCATTGACTCTGGTACGCTTTTCGGTGCAAAGCGGGTCCAACGGCGGATATCGTTTTTGCCCGAAATTACCGTTTTGCCCCTGTGTCCAGAATTGGACTTAAGAACAGACAATCCTAGCTAATTTTACTATTCTAAGAATGTTGGTACTATTTATTTCAGCATCTGGAGACTTCTGTATGTGTTGACTGATTGTGGCTCATTGAGTGGTATAGTATTATTGGTTTCACCAGCTAAGGACCTCAGGAAAGTGCACTTTTTGATTGCTTTTGATTCATAGTAGTCTTTTCATTTCATGTCTATACATATATCTTGCTGCTTGTTGATACGCTCGTCACACGGAGTAGTCGGGAGGGGAAATATCTTAGTAGACATGTGGACTACCCAGAACTATCCCCCGTGTCTTTCGTGAATGATAGCAGCTGCACACGACACGTGCAGTGTGCAGTATTTACCCCCTAGCCGTTCACATGTCGAAAATGATATTTCACACCACATAGGTAGATGTCATTTTATTTTTCTTTTACTTCTCCACCGTGCCATGTCATCAGTTCTCTCAAGTTTTCATATCTCATATGTTATTTTCATGTCTTGTTAATTCTATTGTATTTTCGTATTGCCGTCGATTTGTGTACTTGTTCCATTCCTGACTGGAAACCAATATTTTTCAGGTTTAGCCGCGATCACGCTTAGCATGGGGAAGGCTTGGGTATGAGGTCAACCTAGAAATAGAAAACAATTATATCAATTTTATTAATTGTAAAATCTTGTATTTTCTTTAATTATAAAGGATGTAATAAATGTAGAAATGTGAATGAGCAGTAAATGTTGTATTTTTGAGCATTTATTTCTTGCGGGCTTGACAGCGTTCTACCGTCGACTCTGCGGCGTAGGCTGGCTTGGACACGTCTCGTATCCAAAAAGCGGGTACGGGTCGTGACAAGTTTTTGTGGTGGCCCATGTAGGTCAGTCTTTGCAAATTATACGAACTCGCGGTAGTACCATATTAGTCGTACTACTGCGAGCCTGCGCCCTGAAAATGCTCATTCATAATTAGGATTAAAATAATTTAGGAGAATAAGTAGGACTAGGAGTCCCTTGTTCAAATTGACCGTTGGGTAGTTAAGGTTATTAGATAGGCCATGTAATTTAGAAAGCTTGCTAGATCTCTATAAATACACTATTACTTTTGATATGATGATATGTCCCCATGTGGATATACTATTTGCTTTGTATGTTAGGCTTGCCTAGAATTAAGGCGTTAATTTTGATAAACTGTTCAATTTTCTTATTTAGATATAAATCTTATATCATAAGTTAGAATTGCATGTTTTAAATTTTATTTTGCTGTAAGGAATTGGTTTATAATTTCTGATTCTGCTATTCATATACAAATCTCGAGGTAGATTGATTTGAGATTTTCCCTCAACCATAGAAATGCGTAGGAAATCGATACCAGAATGTTTGCATTCCTTTCGCCTTTAGTTATTTCCTCTATGTTAACTCTGTTATTTTAAGTGTTGTGACTGATAGGACAAATACCTACGCTTTATTTTTAGTCAACTTGTTTGAATCTCTAGAAGCTCATGAATTTTTACGGATATAGTTAAAAGAATGTTAGTTAACTAATAATGGTTAGACAACAACAGCACATTGTCGTCAATTATTTGAGGGTGGAAGATGTGGGTTCACTGCAGCCAGCAACACACTGGCGAGGCACAACCCATAGAATTGAAATCATTTCGAAGAATTGTAGTTTATGGAACATTGCTAAAACTATGTCCTAGTTGACCTATTTAGATCTTAGATATTCTTGTGTCAATGTAAGGTAGAGTACCCGATAGCCTATCACAATTGAATCACGGAACCAAGGGTTTGCCATAGCCAGAGTATACGGGCGAGGCATAATTCTCGGTAAAATAATTTTAGACGTGATTACCAGTTTAGAATACCATAGAGAATAGAAAGATGCCCTGTGTGTCCCGTAAGATCCAAAGCCAATACTAGTAAAAGTCCTGTAAGTTGGATAGCATGTCTACCAACCTTGCATTCCATAGTCGTTGTGATCTATTAACAAGGTAATTGACTGACACTAATAGGTTTTACTTAGAATATAGAATATAGAAGTCCATAACTCATTAGTCGACCAAGGCCTTATGGATAGAAGATAGTAGGATGACTGTATAAGCAATGACACCAGATAAGGTTTTGATTCTCTCAAAACTCGAAGTACTTGTGCCTCATTTTCAAAAATCTCGCATACTTATATTTTGACTATCTTGACCAACGCTGCAATTACAGCCTAGTTTTGCAAGCTTGCCTCTTATCGAGCTTGATTCGAGACATATGTTTATTGGGGACGTCCGCTAACATTTTGTCTAATCAGAATCATTGTATTACGGTCTGATCAACCATGATGCATTTGGTTCGCTCTTCATCTAACCATCCTATGTGGATTGAGATATAAATGTCTCGGGAATCCCATCCACGACTGCTTTGACAATTTCTCTTGAATTATACATTCGCCCTTGAATCATGTAATTGTGTTCAGTGACATCTCTCTTGAACTCTTTATTGTTTTCGTCTTTCACTGATTTGAAAGACGAAAGCTCGTAAGTAATAGATAGATACAGAGTATTCCCATGGCTACGGTAGTTGTAAACGCAAGTGTAGCTACCATCGGCTAACCCTGTGAATGGAAACTTGCCTTGAGTTACTCGTCCTCCCTTCATCCCTAAACCTACTGTCTTGATCTTTCGGTCATTAGATTTTAAGAATGATTAGGGTTTTACCCTCAGTCAAATGCCAACCTAGGAGACTACCTACTCTCAAGAGACCAATTGTTGTGAGCCTCTAATTATTTGTTGAAGCTTGCTTTAACTAGAGCCCTTGTGGCAATAGTCTGACAGGTTTGACTTATATAGAAATTTACGACTCAGTTGTTAGAAACCTTTTTATATGATGTGCCTTAGAGTTGGTTATCCCGCCGATAACCCTTATATACTATGGACGTGTATATCCCTCTATCTTATCGACTATATGTCATTGTACACCATTGTTTTTCCTTTATTGAGGAATGATCCTTGACTGGACTTAATCTATCGTATTCCGTACGTCGTTCCTTATTCTTTATTAACAAGAGTTGAGGTACAATATCCGAGCTTTGAAATCCTTCCAACTTCATTATTCCTAAAACTATGTCCTAACTTCTAAGGTGGGTAGACTGTAAGCCTCCTCAATTTTGGGATATACAACTATTACCAATTGATTAGAATAATTTCCATTAGCATGATAATTAGTGCCCCATGGACTTCCACTTTCCATTTAGATCACTTTATGTCCCCGACCGTGCCATTAATATTCGGAGCACGAGACCAGCTCTTTCCTCTCAACAAATTTCACATGTAAGATCTAGACGAGTCCACCTTCATCTAGGTATATCATGTCCCACTCAAATCTGTCCCCTTGTACTCTATTTTTGTGGTACGACTTTTAGGTCAAAAGCACTAGCTAAAACCCTTACCATAGTGCCGGTATACTTCCCGACTTCCACTAGAGCCTCAACCTTTACTCAATTCCTTTGACCCAATATATGGTTGTGATCTACTCGAAGCCTACTATGCATATGCCACTAGTGTGCCACCCAATTGAGGTCTCATGTGCTCCTTAAACACAAAGTCACTGAAGGCACATTTTGAGCTTTGGGGACCTTGCTAACCAACCTGACTAGCAACTAGCTCAATCCCTTGGGTAGAAACCTATTCTAGGATACCCTAATCTAGTAGGAATAGTTTTATCATTGGGATCTTGTCTAGTCCATATAGATTGAAATCCAATGTTCATCCAACCAACGACTGATGTCCAAAATAGAGAACCCATTAAGAACCAGTAGAACCCATCCATATATACCACCGTATTTGGACTATAAGACCAAACTAATTGAAATAGGTCCCTATACCTATGATGTAGCCTCCACCTCTTAGAATGTGATGTCATTTGTAACCCTTATTCCATCTACCTGGAAGTCATGATACGATCTTGTGTTGCAAATTATATCCCTTGCTCGTGTGTTTAAATAACCAAGAAAAAGATCGCAATCTTGATTTCTCAAATTTCGTTCTATTATGTAACCCATTCAGAATTTTGAGAACAAAACTTCTGTATTGCACGGATTGCAAGCCCCTCTAAGAAACGAAAGGTTCTTGATTTAGCAAGTGACTGGACTAGAGTAGCCCAATCTAACAAATAAGGCAATGGTTCGTAAACATTCTTCCTATCTGTACCATTGGATACCCTCTACACTTCTGGGAGCTTCATATTCGCCCTCGATTATTTTTCCTCATCTTTCTGTCCTTCCTATTGTAGAGTGACGAATGGTCATACTTATTAGAATTTACCAATATTTTTGCTACTTTTGTTGCTTGTGAGATTTTGGGTTATTTAATAGGTTGGAGAGGATTATAGAAGCCAAAAGCAATAAATACCCATTTTAGCAAGTAGCTGGTAGTCATTCCATGGAGGGAGTAGTGTGACCAAAGGTGGGTAGAAGACCTCGGAGTTTCGTAGTTACAAAATGGCTAGAAGGAGGATACAACTATCTTCGAGGAATTAAAATTAAGGGGATTGTAGTAATAGTGGACTTATTCTTTTATTTTTTTGTTCGAATTTTAGGCATGGTTATGAGTTAGAATTTCGAGGATGAAATTATTTTAAGGTGGGTAGATTTGTAGCTCCCCTTCCCGGAAATTTTAAAATAATCTATTTTTACTTATTTTAATTAAATGGTAATTTTTAGATTTTTATAAATAATTAATTATCATATTTAATTGTTATATTAAATTGTTATAATGTGGTTTATAATTTATGCGTATATAAATTATATATATATTTTTATATAAATTATATATATGTGTATGTGCATCTATATATATAAATATATATACTATATGTGTATGTGTAAGTAAATACACATATTAATATAATAATTAAATATGTGAATATATATGTATGAGTATGTATATATAAAATATATATATTATATGTGTATGTGTGTATACATGTATACATATATATATATATATATATATATATATATATATATATATATATATATATATATATATATATATTTTATATATATATATATATATATATATATATATATATATATATATATATATATATATATATATATATATATAAAATATATATATATATATATATATATATATATATATATATATATATATATATATATATATATATATATATATATGAGGAAAATGTACCTAAGGTCGACCTTAGGTAAGTTACCTAAGGTCGACCTCATTTTCCTCACTTTACAACATTTTTTTCTTGAATTTTTTTTTATGGGATTCATCTACACCTTATTGATTGGCAACATACCAAATTTCAAGAAAAAATAATATTGTTTAGCCCCCTATCTATTCCTTGCAAAATCGACGGTCTAAAACTTTGCTGCTACACCGTCGATTTTGTACCTTATTGATAGGGGGCTAAACAATATTATTTTTTCTTGAAATTTGGTATGTTGCCAATCAATAAGGTGTAGATGAATCCCATAAAAAAAATTCAAGAAAAAAATGTTGTAAAGTGAGAAAAATGAGGTCGACCTTAGGTAACTTACCTAAGGTCGACCTTAGGTACATTTTCCTCTCTCTCTCTCTCTCTCTCTCTCTCTCTCTCTATATATATATATATATATATATATATATATATATATATATATATATATATATATATATATATATATATATGAATTGTGTATATGTATATTCTAAATATATAAATATATGTGTGTATAAATATATAAATATATATATTAAATACATGGGTATGTTTATGTAAATATAAATATCCATATATAAATGGGTATATATATAATATATATTTATGTGTGTTTATGTACATATATATATATATATATATATATATATATATATATATATATATATATATATATATTTTATATATATATATATATAAATATATATGAAATAGATGAAAAAAAATATATATATGAAATAGAAGAGGAAATAGAAAAGGAAATAGAAGAAAAAGAAAAAGAAAAAGAAAAAAAAAACAAAGCAGGTGGCGGGCCTGTGCTTCCCCAGCCCGAACCAGAACTAACCCCCCCATTTAATTCTTCAAAACTGAGCCTATAACTCACTGACCCGCTCGGGTTCCCACATATATACGTATATTCGTGAACCTCAAAACCCT